>CAUYON010171076.1:0-58023 GCA_963573935.1 Arctocebus calabarensis
ACTCAGTAAAAACAAAATCAAGTGTAAGCTGGATCCCTTTTATGATGCCAGTGGCAACAGAAATGCTCTCAATCCCTTTTTCCCTAACAGCAGTTAAGAGTTTCTACTTGGAGAGGGAGAATTGATGCAGGACATTTGGCGCCCTAGTCAGCTCAGCGGAGCTGGCGGACCTGCTGCCTCCACCTTGGCGGTATCGGTGCTGTGGCAGCCAGCTGAAGAACCAGCAGGCTGGATGACAGGCAAGGAGGGGGACCTCCAACCCCCACCGGAGGCTCCAATTGCTAAAAAGGCTGGACAGCTGCCAAGGAGACACCTGTGCCTTGGTGTCTCCTTCATTTTACACTTAGGACTAAATGTGGAACCCCCACTTCCTATGCCTAGGTCAATTTCATGTGAATTTCCTAGGCCTCAATTCCATGAAGGGACTGTGTCCATTCATTGATACATTCATTCACCATGCTCCCAGCAGAAGGGACTGTGTTCTTTCTTTCATTTCCTGGCCAAGGAACCCATACACCTATATATACCCTGAGACTAAAAGCCTAAAGGGGGAGACTGGGAAAGACCGGGTGAGAAACGGAGAGAGCTTTTCTCTCCCCACTTGAGTTCTCTCTCTCTACCAGGAGCTTTAGTGTTTTCTGTATTCTTTTCTGTAAATAAATTCTGTCTTACTACTGGAAAAAAAAGAAAGAAAGAAAGAAAGAAAATGCCATGAAGGCTATGTTAAACAGTTTGATGAAAACATTTCAGATTGCAAATGAAACCAGCACATTGTACCCGTTGATTGCACTAATGTACACAGCTGTGATTTAATAAAAAAATAAAATAAAATCACACACACACACACAAAAAGAAATGCTCTCAATCACTGACGGCCTTATTTGCCATTATTTATCCTCCCCACCCTTTACCCTATTATCCCCCTCTATCACAATACAATGCTTTGTTTTATTTTTTTTTCCTTCTTGTCAGGCATAATTGTCTTTAATTTGTGCCTCACTTAACTGGAATGTAGGCTCTACTGGAGCCAAGTTCAAGGCCTCACATATATTTGTGTTCAACCTATTCACCGTTCTGGGCAGCTCTGCAAGGACCATGCGTGTCCTAGCTCTTAGCACAGTGCCAGGCACGACTCAACACATATTTCTCGAATGAATCAGTCAACATTTAGAGTTAAAACTAAACTTATTTGTACTATACCTAACTATAGAGATCTATTTACATTTTTGAATATCTATAAGGAGACCCTTCCTTCCTTCCTTCCATCCATCAACATTTAGAGTTAAAACTAAACTTATTTACACTATACCTATAGCGATCAATCTACAATTTGGATATCTATAGGGAGATCCATCCTTTCTTCCTTCCTTCCTTCTTCCTTCCCTCCCTTCCTTCCCCCTCTTCCTCCCTTCCTCCTGCAACATATATTTGATGGCCTACAATGTCCCAAACACAGTTCTTGGTGCTGGTGCTACTGTAGCACACTGACTGTCAAGATACCCTGCAGTCTAGAAGGGCTTCTCATTGTGATCTATGGGCTTACACTTACAATCAAATCATCTAAATTATTTTGAGGACTTCAAAATCTGCATTTTAAAATAAGATCCCATAATGAGTGATATGCACACTAAAGCTGAGAAAGAATCTTTAAAGTACAGCTCAAATCCCTTTTGTTCTGTGAAGCCTTCTTAAATCATTCCTGTTCCAACTTTAAGCTCTTTTCTCCAAACTCATGGCTCTTATAGTTCATAGCACCCACCTGTAACTAACCATGTCTTTTTATAGCTCTTAAAAATAGAAAGACGATGTATGGATTCTGGTGTCAACTTTCAGACCTATCACTTATTGTCTGTGTGAATGTCTAAGCCTCAGCTTCCAGATCTGAAGAATGGTGATAAGGCCTACCTAAACCATTGTCTGAGGATTAAATGAGATTGTCGATGTAAGCGCTCAGCGTGGTATCTGACATACAGCAAGTATTCAAAGAAGGCTGATTGCTATTTCCTTCCCATGATTTTATCTTTTAATTTTATCATCTTGCACTATGCAATATCTCCACACTCAGGGGGGGCCAATGGCAAGAAGAATCTTTTGTCTCATATAGGACATCACAGGCTGATGTTCTATGATCTTTTCTGGTTGAGGATGATGCTACCAGGCTTTGCAGACTACTTTGGATATATGCACGAAAATAAACTTTTACCTCACCTTCGTCACACATATGGTGGTGGATTACTCAGTAAGATTCAGCATCATCATGACTAGAGAAATGGAAACTTAATCCAAGATGCTAAGAAATAATGCAATCTTATGAACACACAGTATCTTTCTTAAGTGTTGCACTTTCTATTTCAGATATCCCAGCTTATTTCAATATGAATGTGTTATTTGGAGCTTTCAAAACCCCAAACGCCATACATGACTTCATGTCAGGATGAATAAATCTTGTATGTTAGTGAAATAACATGCTTTTCAATCTGTCCTTTATATTTCCCTTATTTCCTTTTTTCTCATACTGATGGCAAAATGCATTATGACTAAAATTTTTTAGAAAGAGAAAATAAAGAATGGTGGAATCAGGTAAAAACCAAAACTAGATTCTCATCTTATGCTCTTCTGAGCAAATGACACAAAAATTTCTACCTTATATATGACAAAAGTGTCCTGGAAGGAAAAAATTATAGATGAAGACAAGGTAGGACAGGCAAGAACGATTAGAATCTCAGACCAAGAATCCTTGACGTATCAACAGACAAATTTTAACTGAGTTTCAATACAGAGTTTAGGAATATAATTTGGGGATCTTTGCATATGAAGATGGCGGTATCTGATGAAGCCATCGCTGAGTCATTATGCAATGACTCTTTTAACATGCTTTGACTAAGTGACTAAGGAGCAGGCTGTGATGTAAAATTAGTGGACCCGGAAAAAAATGTCAACTTATTTTCTTAGTAAGAAAAATTATATTTGATAGTATTTTGGGTGTTACCATAGGCACTATCAAGAACAAAAATTTCCTGGCAATGAGTAAAATCCACAAACAAACCCTAAATTTAAATACCAAATTGCACATATTTCTTGTAAACTTCCTAATACATTAGTAGATTTTCCAAGCAATCTTATCGGGTAACTGCACAAAGGTTGATTTGCTATTAATAGCTTATTTAAATTAAAGGACACAGAAGCAGACGAGTAATTTTAAATGTAAATAAATCCATTTTCTGTATTTCTTTCACTTTTTAAAAATGTAAACTGTCTCAGTCATTAATGGCAATTGTGATCTCAGTCATAGGCATTTTCCAAGGCTTGATTAATTAACTGATGGGAAGGCTGGTGCACCAAAGCGCAGTCCGGAAATGCAGCAGAAATTTGCTATAGGTCTTGTTGCAAGACCTGTAGGCCCAGGGATCTTCTTTTTCCATTAGGTTTTTATATTCCTTCTAAATCCCAGAATCCCACGAGAAGAATAAAGGGTATCTATTTCTACAGATGGTATTACAATCCACTCAAGTTTGACAAAAGTTTAGCCCTCAGCCTTGAATTTTTTCCTTTTTCCCAAGGTACATATTTAATTCATTGCCTATTGGGTGTACATGTAAAATAGACATCCAATCTACCCAGGACTCTCTATCCCCAGCATTATCACCTTGACTAGGATACCCCAATCTCTCTTGTTACTTACTCTACTACCTGCCCTAAAGGTTTACCTGCCTTGCTCCCACACAAACTGGATTATTTATAACCTGAGACACTTCTAATGTTTGACACTTGAAAATGCTATCTGAGCAGCTATAAAAGGAAAAAGTCTGGCGATTCCAACAGGATTGACAACTATTTTTCTTAAAACAACCATCCTCATTGTTATGGTAATAACACTGTTTTCCATGAATAATATATTTTTTAAAATACAGCTAAATAAAAAGAAGCAGATAATAATTCCCTGCAAACTTCTCTGTCCTCAGTGCAGCCTCTCATCAGTTCAACTTTCCACGTGTTTCTCAGCCTCCTCGTCCAGGGAAGAAGATGGAACACACTAGCCAAATCTCAAGAATACTCGGTGAATCAGGCTGTTGGCGGGGCTTTTCTAGTCGGGATGGACACCTCTGGAAGCTGTACTGTTTGAAGTCATTAGTTAAGGTACAAAGTTCAGTCCAGAAAAAATTGGCTTCTATTTAATTTGAACTTGAGAAGTGCTAGAGGACAGAGTGTATTGTCTGTGTGTACGTAGACATAACAAAGCTATTTTCATGCACAGTCCTGGCAGAAGGCCCGTGGTAACTGCTCTGTGGGTCTGGTTACAATTATTTCACTATAGGGAATAGTCCAGGACAGTACATCCCTTCTCTGTCCGCTCAGCCTAAAGTCTGAACGTGTGCTGTTTTTACCTCGCAAATCTTTTTCTGCCCTCCTTCATGATTTTCTTTAAGTTCTCCTTATTCTCTTTATGCTGTATACCCAAACCATTCATGCCAAAAGTCTTAGTGAAATTCTAAGCCCAAACTACAACAATATAATATACAAGAAACTCTAATAGTTAGTATGTAAAAGGAGGGGTCATGGGACCCTCGCTTCCTTACCCTGGTAATTGTACGGAACCTGGGCACATGTGCCTGTACGGCTCACTGTTGGTGCATCTGCTTTCTAACTTCTAATTGAAATAAATAAAACTCCCCTCAGAGGAAAGGGTTACTCTGCAATTTTACCTCAATAACCAAATGTACTCTGCAATTTTACCTCAATAACCAAATACATTTGTGTTTCCCACCCACTCCAACATCTCCTAGAGATGAATATGGCCCTTGGGAATATATTTGATGGAACATTTTAAACTGAAATGTGTTTTTAATTAAAAACAAAACAAAAAACAAAGACAATAAGACTAGTTTATCAGACATCAGTACTAAGATGCTAACCCCAATATTTAGAAATGTTCATGTCTAAAGAATCTTTCTTATGCGGCCTCCCTTGATGAGACTCAGTTCTGGAAATGTGAAGCCCCCCTCCACAGTGAGTTCCTTTAACTCAGTAGTAGCTTGTCCAAAACCCCAGACTTCTTACCCAACTGTCCCACATATTCGAATCTCACTATAACTGTATCGCGAGTATTTGTATTACGTCCCTATATTTTTCCGCCATTAAAAATACACTCAGGTGAGATAGATTATAATGAAAGGTGAAGCAAAGACTTAAGAGGAGTTGATGAATCAGAACTGCATATAATTTACATAGATGGACTTTTAAGATTTAAAAGAAATGCAGATGGTCAGTTTAATTTCCTGAGAAATGAATTTTCAGGATGGTTTTGTGAAATCAACAGCATATGGTGTGGATCATTTCTTGGCTCCATTCTTCTTAAACTTTTCACATTTCGACCTTTCCACATCTCACAGCATCCCTTCCACCAAAGATAAAAGGTAGAGGGACGTCCCTTGAAAGCCAAGAGAGGGAATAACATCATGTCTTTATGTTAGCCAGGTGAAGTCCAGTTTTAGAGAATAAGTCAACAGGATGAGAGGTGGTTTGAGGCAGCATGGGGAGTAGAAGGCACTAATCAATATCAACTAAAGGACCTGAAAGGTAAAAATCATTAATGTATAAAATCAAACAATTCTGTTAATTTCCTTAGGACTCAGTTCCATAGTACAAAAAGCAAGGTTGAACTAGATGACTTAATTTTATAGTTGTTAAAAATTGACCTTGTTAAATACATTATGCTTAGGTGCTATAGAGTGTAGGTGTCAAAAGTTCTATAGAACCAACATTCTAATTTGAATCACCAAAGCTTATCATTTCTACTTTCAGGCAAGTCCTATACCCTCCACAACCTTTCCCCTGAGGATAGTCCATTGTCTTTCTTAAATAATTTGTGTATCTCTGTTAGTGATCATTTCCTTCCCTAGAGAGATTATAATCCCCCCTGAAGGCAAGTGATATACTTTATAAATATTTGAATTATGCCCTATCTCACTGCCTAGTATTGCACTTTAATTTTTTGTAGTGTTCAATGTATCTTTATATACATATAAATGAAAAATTATAAAATACAATCCTTATTCTTGAGGAATTTAAGCCTTGTTTGGAAAATATTATATATATATATATGTTTGTAGTAAAATAATGATTATCTAAATCATCTAGATCTGTATTACATATATTCTATGTTCTATATGTATCCCTATATATTATACAAACCGGTGGTAATAGAACAGTTGTAAAAGGAGCTGATAGGTAATACAGAGAAAGTCGATGAGCCTACCTAAAATGTGTGAATATGTGTCTATGTATGTGTATTACAGTGCACTAGAGGTAGTTCATATTTAATATGCACCAGATAGAGTTTTACTATTGAAGAACAATTGCCATTTCGAATTGTTTATATTCTAAATTTGGATATAGATACATTGGATTTTTTCCAAGTAAGGCATTCCATTAGATTCTGAGATACGAAATCTGAGAAAAAGGTTTTTGGGTCACTTAAACCAAGGACTTGTGGGAGATTCATTACATCAATAATTTTAGATGTTCCAACCTGACTCAGTTACTTTTATTTACCATTCACTATATAGTAGTGATTGTTAAACAAATATTCTTCAATTTTCCCATAAAAGACCCTTTGTAATTCAAGGCTAAAAGGTTTCTTTGGTGAAATTAAATTTTGAATTTCCCAAATGAATGTTGATATTTTACTATATGAAATGCCTCCCACTACAATAGCTTCTCTTGGCTAATAATGACAGACTCAGGTCAGGAAAACTTTCAGTAAAACAGTTTATTATTCTGAGCCCTCTGTACTTCTATGAATGTTAGTTATTTCAACTTTATTTTATAAATCATTCTAAACGAAACATCATTTGATTGCAATTGAATGTTCTTCTTTCCCACTGATCTAGGGTACTAATAACACACACTAGCATTTTGATACAAACTCTCATCTTACTTTTGTAAGTTACTAACCTAAATTAGTACAGTCATGTTTTATTGTTTTCTTCATTTAAGAAACCTGCCTCCTAGCACACTGATTTTATTTGAACTTTTTGAGTTATGCTATATAAAGAGACATCATTTTAAGCAGCAGTGACCCAAAGGGTAATTAATTCCCTAATATTCACTGATTACATGTTCCATATTTGTTCAGCTAAAAACCCAGCAAGTTCTAAAAAAAAAAATCAAAATATTAAAAGTCTCTAAACCAATAAATATGTGCTGAGGGTACCCCAACATAGAAAGAGTTTTTCCTCCCTGTCCTTTAAGATAACAATATTTTCTCTTATTCCAAAAGTGTTCATGATTTTTAGATGCATCTTTGACAATAGGAAATAAATCAATGAATTTACCAGATAGGTAAGTTTAGTTCCACAGAACCACAACCCGGTAAGAATGGTGATGAGACTGTCCGAGGCAGCTATAGAGCTTAATGCAATCCCATCCAAAGGGGCTCAAACCCGGGAAAAAAAAGTAAAGAAGGCAGATTTTCAGAGGAATTGAGAATTTGTCCAGTCTTGGGAGCATGATATTTTATTCAAGTGTCCGGGAGGTATCAGAGTGAGCTTTGTTGCAATATGTGTTCTTATACATCCTATAGGAAAAGGAAGGTCTGGGACTCCTATTAGTAGTTACAGCAAACTTCTTTCACGATCAAATGTTTGCTAAGTTTGGATAAGATATCTGGACTCTTTAAGCTTATATATTTCGAGGTTTTGTACTTGCTTTCTTTTCCCTTTATTTCCTGAGAAGGTTTTCAAATAGCAGGGAGGCCAATGGTAGAAGCAGCTTCCACTGTAGGAGCCACAGTCCTCCTATTTCTGGCAAGTGCCTGGGGGGACATAGGATCCTAGGATGTGAGTGATTTCTCTGACACTCCTATGACTGAGTAAATACTGGAATGTAGTGATATTCAGAGAAACAATGCATTTCTCCTTATAGTGCAGGGATAGCTGGGTTGCAGTTACACAAAGACTGGAAGATCCTGCTGGCAGCTTTTCACCTGAAAGCTCTGCCCATCCAGTTCCTGAGTGAACCCTGACGTGGGCAGGCTGTGCGGATCTGGAGAGCCCTGAGTCATAATTCTGCCCACCATGGCTTTCTCTCCTCCGCTCTTACAAGGAAGTATCTTGTAGATCTGGCTATTCAAGTCATGGAAGTAAAGGCTAAGTCTGAAAATACCAAGGTTCATATACTATTGGGAAGAAACAGCGTAAGAGACTGCACAGGAGAGCGCCGAGTAAACGGGTGAGGCACAGCTGCAAAGGTCCGGCTTAGCTTTAGAGCACCTGCTCCTTGGTCACTGTTATACTTGCTCCTCTCTACAATTTCTTAATTTTAGAGATGTGTTGCCCATGCTGGAGGCCCACTGCTTGCAGATGCTAGTTTCACATCAATCTCTGACCCACTCTTAGTACTCAGACCTCTTTCCTGTGATTTTCAGCTTCACTTACAGGTAAAAGCTGGCCTACAGAATAAACTAGTGGAGTGACAGGAAAGGTTTATTCTTCCTTGTTTGATCAGAGAGTTTGTCATCTATTTTGGCCCCATGATTGAACTGAGCTGCTAACATCTTAAACTAGAGTAGATTCTCTAGGTAGCCTGGATTTTTGAGAACTTCTTTCCACCCATCACAGCTTCCGTAAAAAGAATTCTTTAAAAAATGTTCAAAATGCAAAAGAAAACAAAACAGTTACAATCTTTCAAATGTTCCCTAGGACCCAAGAGACCTTATCTACAGAGCGAGCTGTTTGAGAAATAAAGTGAGGATTTCACGTTTCAGGTTATTTAAATGATTTATAGAATTGTTGTTGAAAATAATAGTGTTATAGTAATATATTAAAGGACTGAGTATTCCCTAATTTTGTGTAGCAATAGCCACAGCATCAGATAGCCAAGCTTGAGTATGAAGTCACAGCATTTTTTTGTGGGAGGTGAGGAATTTCTGATTTTTTTTCCTTCAATATTTTGTGGACAGAAAAATATTCCAGAGAAACAAACTAGAATTTCAGAATAAAAAGAATATATTTTTCAAAAATTCTATATTTAGTGTCCACCAAATGAAAGACACACTTGAGACTTCTGCCAAAACACTCCTAGTGAAAAGTTGTTAAGTGAGAAGTTCATAGAACAAGTGCCAATTCCTTGCTAAACCTCAAATTTTCACACCTTAAAAGATATAATATGTTGAAATGACTTCAAATTTAACCTCATCAAAAGAAAGAAATCCCAATGTCCATGGGGGCTTGAATATCTCTCTCAATGTCAAGGCTTAGACAGGGGGCCATCCAAAGACATGATGCCATGAGTTCTCACTGTTTCAATCCAAGGCTTTACATGACTCAGCAACTTAACTGTATCCACATTATATCAAACCCAACTGCCCTAACCTATGTCCCTGCTTTGCAGAGGGACAGTTATCAACACCTGGAAGCCACCTGTGTCCTGAGAATGAATGAACACCTGAGTCTCTCTGTTGTCCCTGTATTCCTGTCACCCGTGACTATGGCTCTACTGCAGGGGGCAACTGGATAAAGGAGTCTTTCTCTTCCTCCCAGGGTAGGGTGCAAGATTACTTTTGGAAAAACACTTATATTATTATTTAAGTTCCTGTTTCTTATGATCCTCCTTCAGGGAGAGCCTCATAGAACAGGCCCTCGGTCTCATTTCTAAAATCTTGGACCAGATGTGCTTGGAATTCAAGAGTTTTTCAGAGATGGCGTTCATAACATATATGACACAAAACTTCCCGTGGAGTCTGAGCCAGTATTTCATAATCAAATACATAAATATTTCTGTAGTGAAATGTAGAAATGTTCACAATAAATGGAATAAATAAAGACTGTAAATAGCCTCAGATGAGCTCAGGGAAAACTTTGCCATCAAATGAATTTGGTAAATTTGCAAAAGAACATTCAGTTTTCTGGGCATTTTGGATTTGGAAACTAAAGGACAAGAGATTTTAGATCCATATTAGGTTTTCAAAAAGTTGTGACACATTAATCTGTTTGTTCTTAGAGAGAAAAGAGAAGGTAAATCTATTTTACAAATAGCCCACAAGGGCTTTTTGAAGTGATCTTTGAGACGTAAAATTTTACAAGATTTGAGATAAGTGAGTTGTTCTTGTTCCTGCTTCCTGGCATATGACCTTGACACAGTCTGTGTTCCAAATCCAGTCTGGGACAGGGCTATCTTGCTGCAGTCTGACTTGTCTCCCTGAGCTGCAGAGAAAGGGACAAGAAGTGGGCAGACCTAACTTCTCCAGGACTCTCAGGAACATTCTCAGACTGGAATAAAAACTTCAACAAGGCACGAGAACTGGAGCCAACTGGCATGCTCCGTTAGGACTCCATAATAAAGTAATTATGCAGTTTGATTTTTTTTTTTAAGCATATAAAACAACAAAAAAATCTTCTTCTTAATACGGGGACATTTTTTTTTAAAGCCCAAATCTTTGAAGTTTTAAAGGTAGGATGGGGAACATTATATTCTAAGTTGTCATGCTAGGGACTATTTACAAGGAAAGGAGTAAATTTTCCCTGAGGTCAAGGGTTGTCACCAGTGAAGACACATAGAGATCAAGGCTTACTTGGCTTCCAGGGCCAGTGCAATGATGCCCGCAGCCATGGGGGCTGAGGCTGATGTCCCAGTGTGGTTGTCCGTGCAACGCTGCCTCAGATCTGTAGTGATCTAAACAGAAGACAGAAGTGAGAAATTTAGATCTCTGGGGTCGGCACAAGTCACATGCAACTAGAAAGCAATTTGCTTATAAAAGTGCTATGGAAGGTGCTGAAATATTTGTTTTGAATTCCCTGTTCCTACACTCCTATAACCACATCACTTTTAGAGAACTGCCTGGGTGGATCAACTACGAAAAGTGTAGAAATTGAATTCCACTTCTGTTAAAACCAGAGTCAGGACCACGTTGAGCCCATGGCTTAAAACATAAAAGTCATGCACATATCTCCTTAACTTTTGCACCGTAGGTGCCCTTCTTGCCTCACCTTGGAACCAATCCTGGTTAACACTCTGACATTTTAAAATAATCAAACATGCCGAATCCATGTCCAGTCACTGAGCCAAGCACTGGCATCACCAGGAATAAAAGTTCCCAGTTCCTGCCCTCCCAGAAATGTTACTCTGAGAGCCACAGATTTCAAGCCAAAAGTACGCTCTGCCATAGGAGGAACCTTTGGTTGTGAGCCTGTGTCTAGAATTCATAGAAATATTGCACAATGAACCAAGACTTCCTCAAAGATGAAACATGGATACTAAAAACAAGGCTGAAGCCAGTGTGCTTGATATGCAATTACAGCAATAAGTGTGTGCTGGTATATTATAGAAGATTAGCTATTTCTCCATTTTTATTTTTTAATCAAAATGTGAGAACTACATCATTTTTATCATCTTGGCTTAAATCCAGTTCACTTCAGCTGTGGCTAAATAACATTACCATCTACCAAGGGCAATGTCTCTCAACTTTTGTTTCATTATTGTCAAAAAGAAAAAAAAGACTAAATTTAAATTCTCCTTTGCAGGAGAAACTAAATACTATGGAATATGACGCTGGAAATCACCATAATATCTCTAAGATTTTTTAAATCCTCCCACTCTGACAACAATCCATTTTTGTCTCCTCACGGCTAATACCACTTCCACTGAGAATGCAGGAGGTTATGAGATGAGTTAGTGGTCTCAGTATTCTTTCTAGCAAACATTAGAAAATCTTTCTTAGGCATCAAGAATAAATCAAACAACATATAATATATTATTATATGTTACAGATAAGGAAACGGATATGAATCGTCAGCAGAAAGGTGAAGAGAGATCTGCCTTGTGGAAAATAAAGTCCTGTCCTTCCCACTTCAAGAAGAAAATGATGGGCCAGGTGCAGTGGCTCACGCCTGTAACCCCTAGCACTCTGGAGGTTTGGGGTGTGTAGACTGCCTAGGCTCACGGGTTAGAGACCAGCCTGAGCAAGAACAAGACCTCGTCTCTAAAAATAGCCTGGCATTGTGGGGGGCACCCGTAGTCCCAGCTACTCGGGAGGCCGAAGCAAGAGAATCGCTTGAAGAGTTGGAGGTTGCTGTGAGCTATGACGCCATAGCACTCTACTGAGGGCAAAAAAATGAGACTCTGTCTCTCTCTCTTTTGACACACACACAAAGAAGAGTGTGATGATTAGTTGAATTTGGTTTGAAAAAACACTTGATCTTCACAGGAAGAAAGTGCTGCATAACCTGGGCGCGCACTGTGTTTTCTATATCCTATGAGGATGTCTGAGTAGATTCCTTTATAGATCTAGAAGGCTAGTTCTTTTATAGAAGGCTAGATCTATAAAAGAACCAAGACTTTCTCAAAGATTAAACATAGATACTAAAAATAAGGTTGAAGCCAGTGTGCCTGATAAGCAGTTACAGCATTACGTGTATGCTGGTATATTACAGAAGAACTGATGGTCCCCTGTGAACCTGCCCATTTAATTTCACAGGGATAATCAGTTCTTTTTGTTTGTTCTCTAATGTTTGCAGATTATCTGTGACAGGTAGGTATGGGTGCTGACACAACAGAAGTGGGAGAATGAACAAAAATACACAGAACCACACTGCAGGAAGGGGTTGTTCCCGCACTGTTCTCCTGACTACATGGGTGGTGTGCAAAAACCCTGACAGAGCGTGTTTGACAAGCATGGGAAATTGTTTCTTGGTTCCCAGGTTTTGCCAGACATTTCCCGAACTTCCACATCTGATGCTGTGAGACATTTGGGTCAAAAGAGTCTACCTTACTTCTATGTTAAGAAACTTTCTGGATTTTAAATTGTTGACTTCCAAAAAGTACCTTTTATTGGTTTAAAAACATAGAACATAAATTTACCCTCAAATAACTTTATGTGTATAGTACATATATATAGTATATTATATATATCATATATATATAGTATATTAACCTACAGTCATATACACATTGCCATACTATATTACTAGACACTTTTCATCTTGCAGGACTGAAACTCTATACCTCCTGAACAACAATCCCTTATTATCCCTTCCCTCACCTCCTAGCAACCACTCTTCTACTTTGTGTTTCCATGTGTATGATTACTCTAGGTGTCTTACAGAAGTGGAATCAGACAGTATTATTCTTTTTATAAGGGGATCATTTCACTTAGCATAATGTCCTCATGATTTATCCATATTGTAGCCTGTGACAGAATGGCCTTCCTTATTAAGGCTACATAATATTCCACCCTGCAACATTTTCTTTATCTGTTCATCTGCCGATGGAAGTTGCTCCCACATGTTGGCTATTGTGAATAATACTACAAATGTGTGTGGGTGTGCGACACTCTTTGAGAGCCCAATTCTTGCAAATAAATGGCCAGAAGTGGGATTGCTGGGTCACTAAAAAAATGGCAGTTCTGCTTCATTTGAAATTGCGAGTGAATTTGCAGCCTTATTTCCCAAGGCCCTCGTCCCTAAGCCAATGCCCTCGCACACCCAAGGCAGGCTGCTTCCACGTCTCCAGATTCGCGGCTGTTGAGAGGTGGCTGTGCCTGCATTCCTCCCACTTTACCTCACCCCATGGTCACATTCTTTTGTCCAAGTTTTATATTTTTCAATGACTTGTGCCTGGATTCAAGATTTTTCATGATGTTTTCCCTCTTGGCTCTGCTTGCTTATTCTTCAGCTGCACCAGACAGATTCAGTGCACAGAAACGGATCCAGGATAAACACTCCAAGTGTGTGTAGCATTTTGAGTGTAATAAATAATCACCTCCAGCCAACCTCAAATGTGAACAATCAAAATTTGATGGTGTGGGGCTTGTACCAGCAATACATTCTATCCATATATAGTCACCAGGTATACACACATAGAATATATGCTTAAATCAAAAGCTACATGGTACTTTTGTACATAAACACCCACGAAGTCTTAAATGCCATTAGTATAGGCAAGCTTGGGGAATCCCAAATCATCATTGTGCTGTAATTTTTAACTAACTGAACCTTGAGAGTTATGAGCAGGGACGGACAGGAGTGGGGAGGGGGGGAAGGGGATGGAAAGGGGGAAGGTTAAAAGGAATGGGGAGAAAAGAAACAAAAACATCCTCACTGCTCTCTCTTCCTGCTCTCAGTGGAAATTCCAGCGGGGTCATTTCAAGAGGAAGTTATTGTCAGTGGTGGGGATATTTAGGTGTAAATTACTAGAAACATCTAAGGCAGGGTTTTCATCATTAACAGAAGCTACAGGACCAGAGAACTTTTATGTCTGTCTTGAGAAAGAAAAGGCAGAGACCACCAAGGAGCAGGCAATCTTGAAGAAAAATGATGTTCTGAAAACTGGAACCACATGAGGTAACCCCATTAATCACAACGCATGCATACAGGATCTGACAGCACAATTTAAAGGAAAGTCGCATTCGACGGTTGGTCCACAACATGGGGCAGACAACACAGAGATTCTCTACGCGAAGGCAGACATATAAAGCGCATTAACTTTGGGTTCCTTTTTTTAAAAAAGGCTCAGAATTTGGTCTCAATCCTGGTGGCGCGTCATGCATGCTCCAAATTCCCACAATTTACTACCCAAATCAGAAACAGAATTTTTCTCCAAAGAACTTCTCGGCTTGCTCAAGAAAATATCATTTGTGCCCATCAGAGTGATGGGAACTGGAAAGGACACCAGGCCCTGAGCCAGATCAAAGCTGTCCTGATCAGCAGATCAGATTTTTAGCCTCTCTCGGGATCAGTGGCAGATGGTTTTTTGGACTCCACAACATCAGAGATGTCATTCTTCTCTGGTGAGAAGTGGCAGGTATTGTTCAGGTCTAGTCAGGCTCCTCTGAGAAGAATCATCACTTTTTCTCATCCTAAGCTCTTAATTCTTAATATTTCACATTTCATTACTTGAGCTGATTAGACCTTTGATTTTAGCCCATTGATTCAATTCTCCAGGGAATCTCAGTTCAGACTGACTTTGGCCTTAAGTGACAAGCCTTTCTAGCAATTCCACAGTTAAGAATTTTTCTCTCTCTGATATCTTACAATCTGTTTTATTTTGAAGGTACCATATTGTCTTGTATTTGCTAAAAGAGCAACTGAATAGATATTTTTAAATCACGAAATGATTCTACTGTCTGTTTCTGGTGTTGATTTTGATTTGGACTAGACATGTGCCAAGAAAGCTGTTTCAGACACAGCTAGGAGGGAGAAGGGCAGAAACCAACTCTTAACTGTGTCAATGAATAAAATAGAAGAAACTGATTTATTAAGCACAGTCAAATAAAAAAGGAAACTGAGAACCAATGAATGCTTTTTGTGTCCACGGAAGTCACAAAGACTGGCATAAAATTCAATCACGACAAGTCCATACAAAGTCCACTCCTAAGACTGTGGGTAAGAGAATCTGCAAATGTGAAATACAAAAGGAAGAGTTTTCTTACAAATGTGAGGTCACCACAACTAAAGAAGGAGCCCATTTTAGGTCATTTCTGTGTCTCCATAATGTTCCGCTTGGTTCCATGCACCAACAGAGGCACAATATTTATTTGCTAAGTTGAATTGCTAAAATTGAGCTCCTTTATATTTACTTTACACGCTCCCACTCATCAGAAAACACTTCAAGGTCACTTTTTTTTTTGACTGTCCAAACAAAACTCATAGAAATGTATACTCATTTTTATGTGTGTATGTGTACAATCCAGTGGTTAAAGTATAGCTATTACAGCAACTACTACAGGTTGAGTACCCCTTTTCCAAAATGCTTGGTTCTCACCTTTTAGATTTTGGACTTTTTCTGATTTTGAAATATATGCATTACACTGGTTCAACATTTCTAATCTGAAAATCTCAAATCTGAGACACTCTAAAATCTGAACCTTTTGGGGTGCCAAAATGACACTCAAAGGAAATGCTTTCTGGAATATTTTGGATTTTCAGATTAGGAATGTTCAATTTGTCACCGGTTACCACCAGCATCACTGCCACCCTGAGCAACTCACAGTGGGTGAGGCAATGTACAAGAGGAGTGAGTGTGTGTGCAGAATAAAATATAAACCCACAGGAACTCTGCAAGTATGATACTGTATAGGCTCAAAGGGGCTAAGTAACTTGCTCAAGGGCACACAGCTACTCAAGTGCTGCTAAGTGGTGCAGATATCAAATCCTGAAATAGCAGCTAAAGAAAACACAGAGTTACAGATGTAGTCATCCCAAGGGCAAAGATAACAGCCCCAGTAAAACCAGCCTTGGGGTCCAGCCCAAGCCAGCAGGCAGGTATGGTGATTCTCCTTCAGGCCACAATTAAAATCAAAACTTTGCAGGAACAAAATTTCTTCTTTCCTTTGTAACCATCTCAAAAGAGTATGGACCAAACTTCCAAATAAACACATCTGGATTTGCTAGTCTTTTACCCATGAAAAATAATGACATTTTCTAAATCAACAGGAGAGATGACAGACAGTAATCCAGTGCAAAGAGCAACTGTATTTGAAACACGAAGTGGGCAGGGGAAGGGGGAGGGGGTGGGGAGCAAGATGTTTCTGCAAAGGAAAAGGTGGAGCCGCTTAGGAGCATTAGAAGCAGTAAGATAATTCCTCTGCATGGAATTGGTCATTCAGGCTCACCCTGAGATACCCCAGGCAGCAGGTTTGTTTTGAACACAAATAAATAAAATGAAATCTGGAGGGGGTTCAGCAGAACATACGTTCTCCAAACTTTGCCTCACAGACCCCTTCCCAGGAGGAATACGATGGACTCTGTATCCCAATGACTAAGACAAATTACTATGGCGGAAAAAAAGTCAAAGGCTGATCAAGTCCCAAAAGAAAGAGATAATTTTATGATGGGAGTCACTGGGGTGAGATTTATAAAACAGAACTTGGGAGAAGTTTTGGGAGGTGGTGAGGGGTTAAAGATGGGATATGTTAGGCTCTTCAACACGTAGAAAGTTTACATGAACAGCTTTATCACAAAGCAGGATTCCCGCTGGCAATTCTCAATGCTAAATATCCCGTCAAATATCATTTGACTTTCACCAACCTGCCAAAAGAAGGAGTTTCTCCAACAGAAATAGAGCCCCTCCCTGTCTTCCTGTGGTCAGCTACATAACACACGGGCTTCCAACCCTCCAAATACCTGATAGTAATTTATGCACAAATATTTATTGAGCTCAGGCTCTGGAAAGGAACAAAACAATGTGTCTTCATTCTTAAGTACATTTCATCATAGCATGAAAAACAGCCAGTAAATAAGAAACTGTACAGTGCCATGTTAAGCAGCGGTAAGCACACCAGGAAAAAAACAAACAGGTAAAAGGAGTAGACAGTGGAGAGGGGAATGGCCCTTTTTTAGTGAAGATGATGAAGGAGGTTAAATTTGAGAATAGACCCAAATGAAATAATATGTGGTAATGGGCAGAAGAGTGCCCTGCTTTGAATATCATCTAGAACTCCTGACATTGGGAGCTCAGGGCTCTAACTCCGCTGCCACAGGAATTAGCATCTCGCTTTGGTTTTTTCAAGTATTTTGACTGGGGTATGAGAAGAGGTTAAGGTAGGAAATTTAAAAGAAGTAAACCAAGTAGTGAGAAACAATAGAAATATGTATATTCTAAATGCTTTTTATCACTGTGAAAAGAGCACAAAACAAGTAAGAAAAGTGCCGTTCTTTCATGTAGCCCCATCCCAGAGGTTTCTGGACAGTGGGACACTTGGTACAAGATGGGCCTGGATGCTCAGAACTTGATTGGATCCAGGTTCTACCACTTACTAGCTGAGCCTTTCTTTATTTTCCCATTTTCATTTCTTTTTGGTTGAGATAAAATAAGATCTATGTAAGCTACCATAGTTACCATTTTAAGTGTAGAGTTCAGTAGTAATAAGCACAGGTAGATTTCTTTCTCCCTCATCTCTCGTTTTTCCATCCGCTTCCTGGCCTCTAGTTACTTATATCTGTTTTAGCCTTTCAAGCGTTATTTTTTTCTCTATGATCCTCTGTAGAGGGGGCGCAATGATCCCCCTGCACAGAGTTTTATGAATACGAGATGATGCGTTCCATGTGCACAGTGCAACCCAGGCACATATTAGAAGGGAAAAAATGTGACACTTATAACATGTTAATATAATTATAAATATATTATATGTGAGATATGTAATAAGATGCAAACAATTATGTTAATGAAAGCATTATTTCATAACATGGCTTCAAAATAACTAGTTATTTCAAATGACTTCTATTTAGCTGATAAAACAGCCTCTTACAGTAATCTTGATACTTAAAATGCTTTGTTTGCTGTAATAAGATACAAAAAGCCATCGCTGATCCAAATCTGTTAAAGCACGAATGTAACACCGGGGTCCACAGCTATGTCAGCAGTAATGGCAGGGAACCAAGGGACAGGGACTTCCCGGTGTTTGGAAATTTCTGGTAAAATCCTCCTTCTTGCGAACCATGAAGAAGTATTCTGTTCAGGAAGAGTAAAATGTATTTATTAACAAGTGTGTTTTTCGAGAAGCAGAGAGGAGTTCTTTCCTTTCTCCTCAGATCCCCAGCAACTGCCTCAGTTCCAACCACAGAGGTGCTCTATGAATAAAGAATGACAACTGTGCCCTTCTAGAGAGGCTGAAAATGACAAAAGGAAATGAATGGCTCAGGGAAGGAAGCCCAGCACAAAAGGAGACACTGCCATTCCTGTAACACTCAATCACAGATGCCACTAGCAGGATGCGGCCATCACCGAGGGACCCCAGGCTTCTGGGTTCAA
The DNA here is from genome assembly GCA_963573935.1 of Arctocebus calabarensis. Classification (NCBI taxonomy): domain Eukaryota; kingdom Metazoa; phylum Chordata; class Mammalia; order Primates; family Lorisidae; genus Arctocebus; species Arctocebus calabarensis. The sequence continues at coordinate 18,745 of CAUYON010171076.1, forward strand.
AGCCTGGTGAAGGAAAGGTCCCAGGCGTGATACGGGATTATTCATCATTTTGACATCTCGAAGGAAAAGGGGTCAGCTGGACTTAAAAGACTGATGTTGCCAACTCCATTCATGTTCAGACTATTACCATGTATGTTCACGATAACAGTGGTCTTCCTTTATGGGGTGGGTGGAATAGATCACAGTTTTTTATAGGTGGGAAAAATGGAGGTGCAAGCAGCACCTCGGTTAACAGCAGCTGGAGAAACTTCCCAGAATGCAGAGAGCTGCACAGACAGGTAACAGTGGCCTTGGCCCCTCGCCGAGCTGCGTGTACGTGCCAGGCTCCACAAACGGACATCGCACTCAGCACTTGACTATCTTCATGGAAATCCTGAGGTCAGAGATGGAGTCATCTCCATTTCCCAGCTGAGGGAGTCAAGCCTCTGTGAAGCTTTAGCCACTAGGCAGCCCGTCTAAAGCTAGAGACTAATTTCAAACTGCTTCCAAATTTCCTCTCTGATTGGGGTCATTTGGGGATTCAGGCAAAATAAGCAAGAGAAAAAGTGTTAGTAAATTGCTGCTATGAAAACAGGAGATAGGTAAATACAAGGTAAAAATAAGTAAAAGTTTATATGTCATATCCAAAGCAGTAACTAGGAAAAGGCAAAGTAAATGACCCCCTGAAAGGGGATTAACATATAGTCATGGTGTCCATATTCCCTCAGAAGCTCGGCCAGGAATTGTCTACTTGTGGGAGAATCCTAGATGACTCCCCTGTCCCTCGCCATGGAAGTCACAGCAGCTACCAGGCGATCGCATCAAATAGTGATGAAGGGCACACGAATATTAAGTCTCGGGGCAAATCTTGCAGTAGTGATTCAGAGGTCCCTCTATCCACACTGTGTTCTCCTACCAGGGACCCAGGCAATCCTTCTTTCTTTGATATTTTGCCCAGAAGACTATAGGCTTTTCTTAGAGAAGGCATTTATAAAACTTAACAACACTCTCCCAACACCAATGTCCCACAGGGAATGACAGGACTGATTAGATGGACATAATTGTTTTGAAGCAAAGAATCAGTCTGACTAAAGATGACTTCAGGCTCTAGAGGTGAAAGAAGAGAACTCTTATTCCAGAGAGTTTTCATCAGGAATTTCATAATGCAGAACTGATAAATGTCACTCAGAATTAGTCGACCTTGACCATGACGTAGAAGACAAAAAATATTCCTATTTAAAATCAAAGGGATATTTCTAGATTATAACAGTTCTATAATGAAGGCAAAATTTCCTGGAGGCATCACCTTCCAATTAAGAAAGCCAGAAACTCCAAAACTTGATCATTTCTGCATTTTATCCTTTTAGATGTTACTTTTTTGTGTTTCTGAATTATACTTGTTGATGAATGATGGAGGTACTGATAAATGGACTTCTATGTACACATATAAACCCAGCCATTGTGAAAAAAAATCAGTGAAAGATGGGGAAATATATACCAGTAGGTGATATTAACTTAATTAAATCTATAAAATGTTTAAAGCAAGCAGTAAGGTGTGGCTGAGAAATCAACATGGAAATCATATAATAGCCCAGAATCAAGCAGAACCGAGTGGATGTGGATTAAGAATCACATGAAGGAGGTCCTGTCCTTTCCCCTACATTTTCCCTGCTGTGACAAAGGCAGATATAGCACCATTAGAGTGACCCCAACCTGCGTGGATTTGTAAGATCTGAAAACAAGGCTAAATTCTAAAAAGTGTCAGGAACACAGTTTAGTTGCACTTCAGAAAGACAAAATCTGAGACAGTTACAGAACCATGATGAGGAAAGAGCCACCTGTAAAGGTCTTCAAAGTTTATTATCAGCAGTAGAGTGCTGGGCACCCCCAAAGTCAGAGCTTTCTTAAGCCCTCCATGGGGCAGGCACTCTGCAAGTAAGCACTTTTTGTTGACTTTCTTATTACCTTTCTAATAACTCCATGGACTACATATTATTAAATGTTCCCTTTTTATAAATAAGGATATTGAGACAGAAAGATTAAGTAATTTATCCAGAGTTACCCAGTTAGTACACAGCTCAACACTGAAAGAAAGTCAGTGCAGGCCGGGCCTACAACTGGAGCTCTTAGCCAGTTGGCTTCATGCTTAGAGAGCAGGACAAATTGGTAAATACGGGATCCCTAACAACTGGTATGTTTCTCCATCTGGAAAACTTATGTGCTGCATATCAGAAAATCACCTTTTGTACAAGTTTGTCTCACGCTAACTAAAGTCTCAATGGATTCTGAGTTTCCTCACACTTTTTTCTCTTTCACACTGAATTGGCTGTACTCAGAACCAGAACATGAAGCTATAGGTCAATGTGAAGATAGAGTGACAGGACATTGTGCCCATTGAGTCAGGCTTAGACTACAGTCTTTTCTCTGCCACTAACTCACCATGTAAATGTGGGCTAATCATTTGTTCCCTGATATTCTTTCATATGATAGAAATCTTGTGTAAGGCTAAATGTAAGGTGATGACTGGACAAGCATTTTCAATGAATTAGTAACATTTACAAGTACTTATATCATCAGCTAACCTGACTTTCTGTTTTTGCATATGACTTGTGCATATGTATTTATGGTTCTCCATTTGGATTTCAAACTGAACAATAAATAGATAAGATCACGACAGATATACAAATCCCACGTACAATTTTCTTATCGTAAGATTCTCCACTGCTGTAGGTTGTGGCCAGTGTGGATGAACACTCTTCCAGGTACCAAGGTTTCTTTCCGCTTTCTGCCGTGCTGCTGATGGAGATGGTGTAGATGCTGTTGGTGTAGCCGTCACAGGAGCAGTGGTCTTTGCTCCTCCCACCATTTCCGGATGCCCAGACAAACACAGAGCCGAGGCCTCTCCGCCCCTGTTCACGGACAGAGAAAGATCAATGATGATGTGAAAAGACAAGGACCACAGACTTTAGACGAAGAGGAGAACAGAATAACATGGCAAAATCGAATGTCTGCAGAGGGTATGTGATGCTATTTTAATAAGCTGTGCTTACGCTGATTTGGGGTGGTAAAAGAAGTTGCTTTTATAAACGAAAACAGTCGTGCAAGTGACAAGCGCACCAAGGATGGCAATAATAATGGCTGATATCTATGGACTGAGCATAATTTTAAATGTTGTACATGAAACTGATTGAATTCTTCCCATGACCCTGTGAGACTGGTACCATTTTTGTCCTCATTATGCAGGTGAGAAATTGAGGTACAGAATGCAGAGACGTTGTGCATCTAAGGTACACAACATTGTCAGTGAGGAGGAGACGCAGACACTGACTATGTTCTTCCTTCTGAAACCTACGTTACCTCTGCACGGTGTGGACACTCATTACTCCTTCATTATACGAAATTAAACAAGCTTCTTTATTGCAAAACACCTAAGAGGTTTTCATAAGTGAGTGATCACTCCAAAATTCTAAGACCAGGATTGAGGCTAATGGAATTTCCACACATATTTGATCATAGATATTTCCTTCACCTAAACCCATTAACAATATTGGTTATAATGCTAGGAGAGGGAGTCACATTCTTTATGCCAAAACTTGGTAGCCAAAAATAAAATAATTAAAAGACTATGGTCTTAAATAGTTAAAGGATTGAAGCAAAGTAGAACACAGACATATGAAGTAAAGTGTCTGGTTCTCTGAGATGAGGCCTTTGGGAGAAAGCAGAAAAATAAGCCAAAGGGAAGAGTCTTTCTTAGTTGCAGCTGAATCCCTAAGAAATGTCACCATTTTTAAGCAGTGGGCACACTAGGGGACATCCAGGCCAAATACATCATTTTTAATTAGGAAGCAAAGACCTAAGTCATCTAGTTGGTGATGGCTGATTCTCTTCTTCCCTTCAGGTTCTATCTTTCTGGTCACAGGTGGAAGGAAAAGCGTTTGGGACTTTTTCTTAGAATTTCTGGTGAAAGAGACAACAAAGAATCCAGAGTTTCTATGATAAACCCTCCCTGACCTTGAATCTTCAAAGAACAGAACATTTATGACATGATTTGATGAACCTGAACGCAGATTTCTTTTTGTCCTTGAACTTGGAAAAATGCAGTGTGATTACACAGGACTGGGAAAAACTCATGGAGGGAGAGGGCCATGAATTTCCGGTTGCTGTGGCTGTAGAAGGCTGGGCCAGGTTTACCATCCCCCAGTTTCCCATGAATATTCATGAAAGAACAAAGGATACAAAAATCACCAAGTCATCATAAACTAAGAATCTCGTTTAATTCTTTATCAGTCTCTAGGAGGAATTACGACTCACTGTGGTATGAGTGATCAGGCTGAGAAGCCCTGGTGCTGACTCCTATGTAGGGCTCAGAGACAGAATGACAGCCAGAGAAGGAAAAATGTTCCAATCTATCGTCAATACCTCCCACAGTCACACTGGGCCTGGGCTGACTGGACAACAGAGCTCATGAGAAGGTACACCCACCTGGTTCAACAGCACCAGATGTTAAAGAATGATGATAACAGATGATAAAGAATCACGAAGCAGTGAAAAAGCACAAAAGCTACAATCACATGTGTGGGGAGTCATTACCAAGGTTTTGAGATACACCAAAATCAAGAAACATAAAGTCCTCATGGACAGAAACAAAGGAAGCCAACCCCACCCCCAGCAACACCCGCAAGCTGAGCATTCACCCACCCTGCAGGGGTGAATCAGAAAGGACGCTATTGTTTCTTGGAAGTGAAATAATGGACCATAGCACAGTCTACCTCCAAACTTTCCCAGTGACCTATATAGCTATGTAAAATTGACTGTGTGACTATATAAAAAATTCAATTAAAAGATCTTTAAAAAGTACTTTGATTTTAAAGAGTATTTAATAGAACATTCAGGAAGTATATTTGTGTTCATGATGTAGTTACAAATGGTGGGCAGAATGTGCAACAATACAGTATAATCTCAGTTTAGGAAAAATATGTGCATGTACACAAGAAAAATTGCTTTTATTCTGAGACAGATGCCACGGCGTCATAGCTCACAGCAACCTCAAACTCGTGGGCTTGAGCAGTCCTCTTGCCTCAGCCTCCCAATAGCTGGGACTATAGGCGGCTCCACTACACCTGACCAGTTTTTCTATTTTTAGTAGATACAGGGTCTTGCTCTTGCTCAGGCTGATCTCAATGTCCTCAACACAAGCCATCCACCCACCTCGGCCTCCCACAGTGCTAGGATCACAAGCTTGAGCCACTGTGACCGGCAGAAAGAACTTTTCTTTTCTTTTTTATATCAACCTTCTGTGACCATGTATCACTTATAAAAGTAGAAACACACACATTAATCTCTCTATTAAGAGGAAAAGTACAAGGCCAATTCTTAAGAGATAATTTTTTTATGTTAGGATCAAAAGAGGTTTTACCCATCGAAGGTCCACTGTGTACTAAAAACAGCAGAACAAACATTATTCTGCACAATCCGAGCCAGGATTAACATCCTTTCACAGATGAGCAAACTGGGTCTCAGGGATGCTCACTCATTCCAGAGCCAGACTGAAATCTCTAGGTGCCAAAGCCTGAGCTATTAACCCTTGAGCGAGAAGAAGGCAAGTGGTTATTATGATTATTATTATTTTCAGCCAACTCTCCTGGGCCTTCATTGAAACTTGATATAAGGCTCTAAAAGCAGACCAGCCCCCCAGGCCTTTCCAGATGTGGAAATAGAATTAGAGCTGATCAAGAAAGGATGAGTCCTGAGTGTCCTCATGGGTTGGGCTGTATGTTCTGACCCCAAATTCGCCTGGAATTTACAAACAGGGAGGAGGTCCCGCAAGAAGTATGAACACAAGTAATTCTTTTCTACCAGCACTCACAGATGACACCACTAGGAGGACAATGACATTGCTCAGGGGTCCTTTGGGCATCCACTGTGTTGGGAGAGCCAGGGGTTAAGAGAATAGCAGGTGTTGCTACTCCCCAACGATGTCCCATCAAGACAAGGGCAACGTCTTTGTATTAAACAGACGAGTCCAGGGAATTCCTCTACTGAGCATGGTGAAGAAAAACCCCAAAGGTTAGTGTGGGGTCAATAACCACTCTTGGGCCTGAAGTGGCATGGAGAGATGGGAATTACTGGAGCTGAGACAGATGGGCAAATAGGAAAACACAACTTAGGCAAGGGACACACTAGTTTACAAGGCCACACAGGGAGGGTGGCAGGTGCACGCAAACCGAGCCCTCAATTCCTTCCTCCCACAATCCTATTTCTTGCCAGTGGACCCCACTGGTCAAACCCTACCAGAAGCCAGTGGACATGGGAGACACAGGGCATAGAGATCAGTGTCCCTGTGCACAGAGCTCAGCACAGAGGATCTTAAATAGGAGACAAACTTTCAGAATAGTCCTCAGAGTGTGCTAAGGACTGAGTTGTGTTCCCCCCAGTTCACAGACTGAAGCCCTAAATCCCAATGTGACCGTATCTGGAGACAGGGTTTTTAAGGAGGTAATTAAGGTCAGATGAAGCTATGATCCCATAGCACTGGTGTCCACAGGAAAAGCAGAACAGACGAGCGCTGTCTTTCCTGTGTGGGCAGAGGCACGTCCACACAAGGACACGGTAAGGTGGCGACTGCACGCTGGGCAGAGCTTTCACTGGGATCCAGCTCTGCTGGCATCCTGCTCTAAAATTTCCAGCCTCCCAGTCTCTAGAACTTCAAGAAAATAAATTCGGTTGTTTAAGCCTGTGGCCTTTTGTTATGGCAGCCCCAGCTACCTAACACTGGGGGAAGAGGGGGTAAGCACAGCCTGCCCCCCACTGGATTCTGTGTGTCCTGCCACAGAACGCACAGAGGCTGCCACCACTCCCTCCGAGAGGCAGACTGACCTTTACGCTTGTGTGTATGGTTCATGATTAAAGTTCTAGGAATAAACAGACTGAAGTTGTGGGCTGAACGTGCCACACAGACAGCTGCTAAAGATCTATGGGGTTAATCTGAAACAATTAGCAATTCAAAGATTTATTTACTACAGATGTATAGCAGGTTTTCATTACTGTGAAACACCCAGAAAACAAAACATATGCGGGGGGGGGGGCGGGGAATATGGACATTTCTCCAAAATCCAAAGAAATTGAAGAATTAAATGCTAATGGGGTTGGGGTGCAGGCAGTTGAGCAGCTGGGCCAGGTACTATAAAGAGAAAAGACTCTTGAGGCAAACATTTGTACGAAAAGTAGGAAATAATGACATTTTTTAGCTTGGCGAATACCATGACTGCTATTGGTTACTTAAATATGATTTTGTATGGCAAAAGAGTCTCTTCAGTTTAATTGAGTGCTCAGTTAAAAGTTAGTAAATTTAAGAAAACTATATTCCAAAATCCAGCCAGGATCCATTTGACTAAACTGTAAATACTCTTTGTACGCCCAAACGTGTGTTTTCTTCTTACGTAAGCTCAACAAAGATCAACTTATGCTACCCCGCAAGCATTAGTATTAAAGGGAAGAAAGCAAGCGGACTTGCTTGTGGCTTACGAGGTTAGCAAGGGCCACTTTATGCTGGATTACCAATTAAATCAAATAATCCGAGCTAGCCTTCGAGAGCTGTAGAGTATGATGAAATGAAATTTCTTTCTTTAAAGTGGTGCGATTATTTTTTAGCCTGGGCAGTTAGATTTTATTTGGTATTTTAGCATGACATTATTCTCCTACATTTCTTAGAAAGTATTTTTAAAGGGCCACAAATAAACCAGAAGTTTCTTGTGCTATCAGGAGGAAGAAAGATAATAACATATTAATATGTGCCTAGGTACCGTGCTGGAAATTTTGGTTTATCAGTTAATTTAGAGCAAAATTTAGAGCAACACCAGCAAGATGGGTGGTATGACATGGATTTTTATAGATTAGAAAACTGAGAAACATGAAGTAATATGCCCAGGATAATAGGAATAGACATGGTGGAGACAAGAGGGAGAAACCTCAGATCTGATCAGAACACACGAATCTCTGTATGTCAACATGCAGAGAAGCACAATAAAACTACAGTAGAACCTTCAGAAATTGACCACCCAAGGGATTGTAATGAATTAGTCGACACAAGGAGGTGGTCAACACAAGGAACTAGGCCTCCTGTACTGACACCTACATGACCTACAGACGTGGTGCACATCTTTATGAAAATTAGGTCACCTGAAGGAGGTGGTCAATGTAGGGACGGGTCAACTATGGAGGTTCTGCTATTTTTTTTTGGAGGTTCAAAAACACATACACTTTCATTTATTGGTAATGTCTTCTAAGCACAGCCTCCATATCCAATTTAGCAAAGCCCCTTGCCAGTCCTCTCCCAACCGCTCACTGAGACGAGCACAGTCCTATCTGCAACCTCTTCCATACACCAGAATGACTCCATATTCCTTGGATAAAAGGGCTTCCAGGGATAAGGGGGACTGACTGGGGACAGACAAAGATTCCTACTCATAATGACTGAGTCGCTGAGATATGGAGAGTGAACTCTTCATCTTTTTATACCTCAAAGACATGCTGATGAGTGTTTCCAAAATAAATCTTATTCCTTCACAGAGGAGGAATCATTGAAAAAACAAACAAACAAAAACAGAAAAGGGATCCGGTGTAGAAACAAAACGTAAAGGCAAAAAGAAAGCACAACAGCCCCCAAACAAAAACAAAACAATACAAAAGGACCTTGAAAAATAATTGTTTTTTAATTACTGTTTTTTTTGGTGCACTCACACAAACCATTTGTTTCAAAATGCTAAAAATGTATTGCTTCTTTAAGCATTTTTAATAACTTTTGAATCGTTATTATCAACAAGATAAATGATTCACGTGAACCATAAAGGTGACCTGAAAAGCGACTGAAATAGAAATATAGTTGATAATTGAAAACAAATCAGGAGCAGATGGCCACACCACTGCCAGGGCCTTGGTGCAGGTTGGCGGGAGAAAGCTTTCTCTGCACTCAGAAAATGTCGTCACAGTATAGATGCAATAGGGCATCTTTGGGATGAGCTTACTGAAGTCTGAGACTTGTTTCATTAATCATTTCATTTGAGTAAGATGTGGCTGAGGGGAGGGAAATTAATTACACAAAACTGAATTAGACCCAGGGAATAAAGTGTGCCATCCTCTGCAAAAATCCCAAAGGACTCAAATGAGACAGACATGAGATGTTCTGTCTAATGCAAAGAGTATACAGGTTTCCCATGATTCTGTTTCTGCTTTTAGAATATTTCACTGTTGTGCTCTCAGAATAACTAAGATAAATGGAGGAACTGCTTTCTGTATTTTGAAACCAAGCTGTCATTAATTATGGTTTATTTACTTGGTGACTCGAGTGTAGCAAACAGTTCAGTCATTCCACTTGTTTCCAAATATAAATTCTTGGATTGAATATGCTTACCAATGGCAATCAACAGCTCCCCAAAGATGATTGCAACAGCTCGCCAAGAATCAAGTAAGTGTCCTCCATCAAATCCTGCTCACCAGGGCCTCCCTCAGCCCCATTCCTTCTCCTCCTACTGGTCTTAATCTTTAACCATCTGCTTCAGACTATTAGCTGCCAGAGCTGCCCATACAGGCCCAAGTTTGAAGAACTGTCTAAGCCTCCACCAACTGACTTCCAAAAAAATACTCTAGGGGAGTGTCTTCTCCATTCTCATCCTGATAAAGGATATTTAATGAGAAAGATGGAAAGTACCAATGCAGTTATTTTCTACTTCTCCAGAGGGAACATGGAGCAAAGAAGGTTTTTATAAATAGTTACCTACATCTCTGCATTTCTGTCTTCCTAGCATTTCTCACGTGACCTGACTTCATCGCTGCCACTCTCCCTATCTCAATCTCATCCATCTTCTCAGCTCCACACTGGGTGCTCTGTATTCTAATTTCCTATGTACACAAGAGGCCACTAGGCCAAGTGCATGAATTGATTTTTTATGTTCCTTTTACTTTTTAATAACACACTGGAAATATTAGATGCAGTTATTAGCAACCAAATTTTACCATTCACAAATGAAAATCGATTTTACATGCTTCCTGAGCACACCAGATGCAGTTGACTTCACTTTTAAAAGAACAGAGAGCCCAATAATGATTATGGGGATAGCTGCTGGTGACAACTGCTATGAGCATTTTGGTAAAATGACAAAATTTGAAATGCCATTTATAATCTACCTTAGGGTCTTTTCACAATATTGTTCACGGTCTAGTCCACACTTGGAGATGGTGAGTAAAGTGGTCAAAGGCTAGTACTTGGAATAACGAATCATGGCTGCAAATACACAACTCCCCTATATTCAGGTTCCTGATAATTAGCTACTTTTATGTTTATTGTGTAAATAGAAAGAAGAAAAATCAAGCTATTTATTCATCATTACCTGCTAGAATATAAATTCAGCAGAACATCAACTCACTACAGGCTTAACAGAATCAATCACATTATCAGAGATGCCCTTTCTTCAGAAAGGTCAACACTGAGGGCTCACACACTTAACAGAGCTTCTTAACTCATCACAAAAGCGTACGAGTGACCCTTGGGTCCTGACAACAGTTATCACAGCACTGGAGAGTTCTTTTTTCCCTTTGTTTACCTTTATAATATTTCCAGAAGAAAATCAGTATTTCATGGATAGGAGAATATTTATGAAGACACAAAAACTAAGTGTGTTTACTAATTGAAAAAACATGTTTTCAAGCAAAAAATTTTATTTCAATTAACCTTTAGCTGTTCTATAGATTCAGGAACTTCAAATAATAAAAATTTGGAGGCAAATAACATATTAGGGACAGTATGTCAAGCTGGACACATCCGAAGTTCATTTGGTTAAATGTTAAATTTTTTCCACAAGGAAATTAAGGAAATGGAATGATAGCAGAGCTGACTAGAGGCAGGGCTAGGACTGACACAGACCCAGTCTCGCTTTGTCCGATGCTCCTGTCCACTGACTGGTAGTGACACGGGGTGTTTCTAAAAATACTGAACGATATGGCTTAGGAAAACACATTGAATGACGGTGGATGAGAGAAAATTTAAAAACCCAATAACAACCTCCCCTTCTGCCTTATTTCATTTGCCAAATCAACGATTCCCAAATATTTATCTGCTTTCATAGTCTATGGATGGTCAATTCATATTGTTCAATCCCCAGTCTTCACTCAGACCTCATCTGACTCACAGAAGCCTCAGGTTGTTATTTACTTATGGCCATTCCCACAGTCTTCCTTGCTTTGAGCCCCACACAGGCTGTTTTCCCACAGCGTGGGAACTGCGAACGCTGGCTGAAGGAAGGAGGAGCATGCAGACTAGGCTTCTCAATTCTTCATTCCAAGCAGCTGAAAAAGTAAACACGTATCTCATATGCTCTCTGAAAGAATCACAATCCATAATGCACAGCACCAACACAGCTGTTCTGGGTGCACCCACCATCCCAGCATTCTCAGTTTCTGGAAAAGAAAAGGCATTCTCACACCTGCCAAAAGTTTCTAGATCTTGGATCATCCAGAGCAAAGGCAAAATCATGCTCAGCCTTTCAGGACAGCCAGGTTTATGAAACTGAGATGGACGCTTCCAGTATTAACATTCATTAACAATGTTGAAAGTCTCAGAAGTATGCATCACCTTGAAATGTATGTTGAAGGGGCAAACTTTGTAGGATTCTTTTCACAGAGAATAAAAGCATTTATTATCAACAGGGATATGAAAGGAATTCACTGTAAATGTTTGGAAAGGCACTTGGAAAGAAGGACAGAGGGATATTCCAGCAATAATGAAAAGCTCATACTCTTCTCAAGTCAGCTCCAGAATACAAAATTCCTCCCTGTGAACCGGTTCCAACTGCCAGCTCAAGCCCCTCTCTCCAGCCCAGCATGGGGCTTGAATGGTGTCGTGCACTTCTACTGCTTGCAGCAGTAACCTTGACCTTACATGGAGTAGCTCCTGACATTTCTGAAACAGAGAAAATCAGTCCTGTCCATTTTTACCCATAAATACAATCTGGTCTTAAATGAAAACAAATTCTATGTGAGAAAAAATTACATCTGGCATTAGTCTCATAATCCTCATAAGACTCTGTGGTGATTATTCCAGGGTCCTTAGAGATGCACCCAGCATGGGCCTTCTATTAAGGAGAAGCCCAAACGCTGGGCTGCCCATGTGTAGTCTCTTTCAGCCTTCACAATGGCAACACAAAGCAAGTTTTATCACAGCCTTTTCTCAGGGAAATAGAAGCTCTGGTGACTTGTCTCAGGTCAAACAGCTAGAGAGTAACCAAATTGAGCAAGGCTGGTACTCTCTTCACCATCCTGGGGCTTATCCAAGGATTAGGAGAAAGAGAACAGACGGTATAGCGAAGTTCAAGATGTGCCAAATCAGTCGCCTGGATAAGTTCTCTGAGAATTCAGAGAAAAGAGAGATCTTTGTCCCAGCGTTCACTTTTGTGAACACAATTCAGCTACTGTTGACTAAAAGCTGAGTGAGCATGGATGGGCCCACGTGATTCACGAGACAGGAGCAGATTTCACACAGAGCTTGGTCGTGAAGAGCACCATGGTCGTGTTTCTTACTGGCCAGGCTACCTACCTTTGCCAAGACTTAGTTTACAAATCAGTAAAGTGGGGGACCTGTGAGGGGCATTCCAATGCCTAATTTGATCAGCTGTCAGAGTTAGGATCGTAACGGTGTCTACAACTTGAATATTAGGTTTGATTGTATTTATCAAACATGAAATGAGGAATGTAGGCTCAAGTTCAGTGAGAAAAAATCTGCTGTACAAGCCATATGTGCTTTTCAAAAAAATTTATTTTTATTGTTTGGGATTCATTGAGGGTACAAAGAAGATTCATTACACTGATTGCATTTGTTAGATAAAGTCCCTCTGATAGCTGTGTCCCGCCCCCAGAGGGGTGCCATACACCAACCCCCATCTTCCTTCCTCTCTCTCTCTCTCCTACTTGCTCACTTTCAAATCATGGGGCATTTATCAACCAGGCTTAACTGATCCTTGTTGATTACATATGTAGTGGCTGTTTTTTTTTTTTTAAATTACTGTCATATTATCTTAAAGGAAATTGATCTGTCTATTCTCCCTCTCTTTCAAATCTATGGTTAGAATCACAGCAACTCAGGACTGGTATGAACCTTTTTTTTTGTGGTTTTTGGCCAGGGCTGGGTTTGAACCCATCACCTCCAGCATATGGGGCCGGCACCTTACTCCTTTGAGCACAGGTGCTGCCTGCCTTTTCTTGACCCCATTCAAACTCTTTGATTTTGACTCTTCCCTTAGCAAGGACCACCCAGCCTATCCTACAACACTCCTATGAGAAGAAATTCACTTACTCCCTGGGTACCCCAGTAGTCACTATAAAGACAGCAAAACAAACCCAAAGAAAAAAAGAGATTGTTAATTGATATCTGGTTAACCCCAGAGTAGAAGAGGCCAACAGAGAGATTTAGAATGGGATCTGCAAAAGTTAAACTATGCATAGAGTCAGGAAGGAATCTCTAAGCTAAAACTGAAAACAAAGTGACAATACCGCTTTGAAAGTTGCACCTACACAAGGCTAGAATAGATTTCTGCTCCTCCCCACAAAAATGCTCCAAAATTCGCATTAATAAAAGTAATGTAAATTTGATTCTTGGGTTTCAGATAACTTTGTGACAATTGTATAATGTGAAACCACATATATTTTTTTATCAAATAAGCACTTTCTTATTTTCCAAAAGATATTATACCGGGTACACTTGGCAAGCCACTTCTTAGCTTTGTTAATGTTCTAAATACACAGAGTTTAACCAGGATATAATTAAATCTGGAGGGAGGATTTTAAACCCCAGTTACAGTCAATTTTCATTAAGTGGAACCAATTTTTAAATAAGCTCCCTTTTCTATCTTTGCCTAACCGTATATCATCCCAAAGTTTTACAACATTTGCCAACTAATTTAACAGCAATCTGTCATTTATTAAAATGCAAACTGGTGACAGCTGGATGCTTATCTGATAAAAGCATATCCCTCTTGGGTGGTATCTGCTAATTTTGTTATGATTATTATTACTGCTTTTATTATATAAGTTCATTATATCTCTTCACTCCCCTCTTGGTAAACATATGTCTTTCATTTAAGGGTGGAGAATATGTGTGTGCACATGTGTGTGTATATATATATATGAGCAACATAGGGGTGTACAGCAACCTTGTGCTTTCAGACACTAGTTCAAATATTCAGTTCCAAAATCTGGTGAATTAAAAAGGCAATTGAGGATGAGAAGGGAAAACAGTAATCAGAGTCTTCCTAAGAGACTCGACAGTCAGACATACGCCAATAAATGTCCATCAGCTGTGTTGGTTTCCATCTGGACTCCTGAATACAACAGCATGAGAATGGGCTAATGTCCAATGGGCTAATGTTCCAGCAGGGGGACTGAGGGCCAGTGAGGTTGATTTCATTGCCCTCTTCTTGCCTGTCCTTGATAGTGACTCTGTTCTGTTGTAAATTTATGCTTTAGTTGGTATTTCAAAAGCTGAAGAAACAAACAAACAAAAAAACCCACCTGAACTTGAAAATACACTTGTAGATAAAATGACAAAGCAAACTTTATTAGCTGTACCCCTAAAATATCTATAATGAACTATGTCCAGAAGGAAGAGACTATGGAAAATGCCAAACCAGTGCTTGGTTGGTACATAGTGGGTACTTAAACATTTCTTGAGTAAAATAATCAGGGAAGTACTGATAACCTTTATATAGGTCTTTCTGATTATAGACAAGATTCAATTTCAAGTTTTTTATTGTTTTTCTAAAAGAATGTGATGAAATACAGTCAGGAACTTGTGAAATGCTGTCCATGCATTAGACACCTGCTGATGAATGTCAATTGCACCAGCTCTCATTAAACTTTAATAGTCCAAATGGGGCAAAGAAGATGACTCCAAGGCGACTAGACTGCACTACAGTAAATGTTGTTATCGTGTGCTGCTGATTCTGCCCTCGCTTACCAGATTCTGTAAACTGAAGGGACTTTGGGAGTTTGCTTGCATTTTACTTAGAACATTTACTCATCATTATACAGTGAGTTCCCCCAAAACAAGGGCTGAGTGTTATTCATCTTTCCCACCACTTAGCAAAGTGCCTGGAATATCACAGCCCCCACCCAGTACGTATCCTCTGCATTCAATCAGGAATAAATGAATGAATAACAAACCTGTCAAAGAAAACTTTAGGCTCTTAGCTTCTTATTTTGACAACAAACCTGGGGTCAGCTATATTGAAAACATTGCCAACTGACTTTCTTATTTTATAAAATCATTTTCCTATCTGGGATTTACTGGGAAGATAAGCCAAGAATGTCCCCTGAGGAAACTCTTTGCCAGCCACACCAAGGAGCCAGGCCAAAGGCTCACCATGGTAAATAGAACCATGTCAGTTTGTATGAGACAAATCTTTAAATTGTCTTTTCCTAAGATGGCATGTCGAATTTCAATTGTGAGATCACTGAAAAAATTGTTTGTTCTGCTAAGAAGCCTAAAATGCTTTTGGTCAGGCAGGGGGAGTAGTGAGTGATGAGTTTTAAAAAGAAAAAAATGCAAGATTTGCACATAAAAATACTTCTTTGACTGCAGGGCTCATGCAGAATTGTTGAAGCTTAAGCTGGAAAGTTTTGGAAGTACGCTATTATAGCAGAAGTCTGTGTGACAGATGTCTGTTCTAATTGTGAGGAAAAGAAGGCAGACTCTGTGGACTTCTAGGAAATAGTACAGGCAAGACTTATTAGATGGCTGTGATAAGGAAAGGAAAAAAATCACAGGTTTTAGAAAGGGAGACTGGGTGAATGGTGGTACCCTCAATAAGAAAAGTAAGACATAAATGTTGGTAAAAATTGACTTAACCACTAAAATTCAAACCTTCTAACTCCAAAGGTCTAATGAGTTTAGATGAATTTTCATAAAATACTTCCAGATTGTAAAATAAAATAAAATTTAAAAGCAACTCGAAAGTTCATAAAAACAAAAGCTTTTATATGACTAAAGCTGAGAACCCTGGTAAGTTGAATGCAGGACTTCTCAGAGCCTTTACTTTTCAAAGTGTTTCTGAAGTATCTAGGATGGCAAATCCCCCCTATCTCCAACCTCTTTTGTTTAGTACGTCATTAAAGTAGTGACTGATGGAAAGTGCTTTAGAAAATATTCTCTTAGATATTTTCTACCACTTATAAAAGCCATTTCCTAATGATAATCTAAAAATTATATAATTACCTTCCATAAAATCATTCAGCAAATATGAAATTGATTAAACCCAGAGATTTAGAACAATCAAGACTTTTATGTATTTTACATGATTAATCAGTATTTTGTTTTTATTACCTGTGCCCGTTTTCAGTGGTGATAATGATTAAGATTCATAACATCATTAGAGAATTTACATTGTTTCAGGAACTCTACTGAATATTTTATAGGTATTAATCATATAATCCTTATGACACTCCTATAAAGTAATCACCAGCATTTAGCTCCATTTTATAGAGAAACAAACTAATCATCAGAGAGGCTAATTAACTTGAACAAGGTTTTAAAAAAGTACTAGATCCCACATTTTCAACCAGAGAGCCTAAGTCTAGGATCTGGGTACTTTAACCACCATACTATAAAATGTATGTTTATAACTTATTTCCAGAATGCTAAGCAAAAACAATGCAAGTATGCAGCAAGGTGCCATGCAAGTCATTCATTCATTCATTCTTCACTAAATACCTGCTGAGTATCAGATACTGTTTTTGGTACTTGGGGAACAGCAGAACAAACATTCAACTCTGGGTGTTTATGGGGGAGATACCAATAAAATAAGTAAGTAGAATAAAAGAAGGAGGGCTAATATTGCAAAGAAGGTGTTCTAGAAGGTTGGCGTGTACTTGTGTTATACTGTGCATAGGAAGAACCGGGCAGCACTCCCCGTGAAGACAAGTTCGATGAGAGCTCAGAAGCATTTTGCACAGGAAGGTCTCTGTGACCTTGATGACAGCAGCTTCAGTGGATTGCTGAGGTGGAGTCAGGAAGCAGTGGCTTCAAGAGATAATGGGGAAAAAAAAAAGAGCTGATAGAGGGCAAGGATGAATAATGGTTTCAAAGAATTTCATTCTAAAGGGAAAAAGAAAAATGAGGCAGTATTAGAAAGAGATAATACAAGAGAGTGTCTCCTCTCATTCTTTAAGAGAGCAGAATTAACAGTATGAATATATGTTGATGGAAATAATAGAGTTGAGAGAGAAATTTTGATATTGAAAGAAAAAAGCATGGCTTGACATAGGTCTTGGATAGGATAAGAAGGGGTGGGGTTTGGTGAACAAATGGAGAAGCAGGAGACAAAGAATTAATTACAATAGCAACAGGGGGAAAGTTAGAACATGTGGCCACAGCTAAAGGGGGAAGGTTAAATGTGCTAAGTAAGATAGAAATGATATCTAACAGAATTCACCAGATTTCCTCGAGGTCCATGTCCTGACTTCCTTAGCTGTGCCAACTTTCTCTTTTTCCTCTCTATAAAACTGGGGTGAACACTACCTGTCTTATGACATTATTATGAAGATGAAAAGTTATTATCTATGTTAGGGCTTAAGAGTGACTACAGTGTAATAGGCCGCAATGTTAAACGTTGTTCATGCTGCTGTGATTATTAATATTACTAATTGTAGCCAGCCCATATTATATAATTCTAATTCTTACATTTAATTTTATGCCTCCTTAGCATCCAATAAAATGCATTCCTTAGGAGAAAGAGCAAGTTGTCAACTGTGACATGGTTTGTTTAACGTAGTTTCTCTAATGCAATTTTGGCACATTAATTCTAACGGGGCTATAAATTGAATCAATTATGAGTTTGTTAAAGTCTTTGGAAACAGTGTTATATTCTATTGAGCCAAATGCTTATCTTATAGTAAGCAAATAAGGGAGCATTTTGAAATTCAATATTTGCTCCATGTTTTGATTAGCAAGCAGAAGGAATGGGTGCAATCAATACTTGGACTCTTTGAACAAAATCTATTTATTTCTGCTGTGAAAATCTTGCTTCCTATTTCACTTCTCTCTGCTGATGCTTGCTTTCTTTGGGGGTCTTGATGCTGCTGCCACCTTGGTCCTACTGACCCCTGGACCCCTTCAATCTTCCACACTTGCCTGCTCATCCTTCACCCCAATAGCCTACATTCCAGTGATCTGTTTAAACTTCCAGGGGCTTCCTGTCACAGAATAAAATGCAAATACCCTTCACCATTTAGAAAACCATTCTGGCTGGCCTCTGCCTGCCCTTCCAACCCATTTCCTTCTGCTCTCTCTGTTGCCAATGCCCAAGCTAGCATTCTGTTCAGAGAATATACCAAAATATTTCCCATTTGGGGTCCTTCTGCATAGAACATTACACACACACACACGCAATCTTTCCATTCCTGGGTTGGTATCATTTATGTCTCTGTTCAGGTATCACCTCCTAGAAGAGGACCCTCATTTTAACTTCATTCATTACTTTTACCCTCTGCTGAAACAGTCTTTCTATTTGTTTGTTTTTTGAGACACAGTCTCATTTTATTACGCTTGGTAGAGTGCCATGGCATCATAGCTCACAGCAACATCAAACTTGTGGGCTAAAGTGATCCTCTTGCCTCAGTTTTTCATTTTTAGTAGAGACAAGGTTTCACTCTTGCTCAGGGTGGTCTCGAACTCATGAGCTCAAGTAATCCACCCGCCTTGGCTTCCCAGAGTGCTAAGGTTACAGGAATGAGCCACCATGCCCAGCCTGCTGACCTAGACTTGAATATTTCTTGGCTTATTTGTCTTCTAACACTTGTTGCTAGAATATGGAGACTTTTATGAATTACATAAAAAAAGTTAAATGCTGGCCGGGTGTGGTGGCTCATGCCTGTAGTCCCAGCGCTGTGGGAGGCCGAGGCGGGTGAATTTCCAGTGCTCACAGAGTTCGAGACCAACATGAGGCTGAGTGAGCCAGAGTAAAAGACCCCGTCTCTACTACCAGGAAAGAAGACCACCCGGCACTGTGGCGGGCGCCCGTAATCCCAGCTACTTGGGAGGCAACCGGCAGGTGAATCGCTAAAGGAAGAAAGGACAAAAAAAAAAAAAACCAAAAAACCCTCCAAACTAAGAAGAGTTGAAAGGCAGGTAAAATTAAAAGCCAAAAAAACCAAAAACAACAAAAAAACCATAAATGCCTTTTCTACCTCTTTATCTGCAGTGTATAGAAAGTAAGGGTTCACTAAATTTAATAGGATAAATTCAAATTTCTACACTTGTTACATAGAATTTTATTAGCTGACTGAAGGAAATTATCTCATCATTTTTTTATTCCTTAAATCATTCAGCTAATAAATCATGTATTTCTTTATTGTACTCTGTAATCTAACTTTGTATAAAGTTTTTATCCAATTATTTTCTATATATTTAATAAGATGTATTATGTAAAAATATAAATCAGAATAATCTCAAAGATTATCACATTTACTCGCTCACTGGATACCTGGTAACACAGAAATCAGTAAAAAGTTTTATTTTCCTGGAAAAGATTATCTAATATATTGCTTCAAAATATTAAATTATATATTCATAGATATTTAGAAAAACATCCTTTGGGAACATATAAACTAAATTCAGAACTACAAACACAGATAACTAGAATGAATTTATATATCCAGAGGTTATCTCACTGAAATTGAAGACGAGCTTTTAGGGGCAAATGAAATTGAAAGCATGTACAGACATAGAAAGAATAAAATAAATGACACTACAGAGCTTGGGACATCTGTGTTGACTTGAACCATACGCTATTTAATCTATCCCAACAGATAGCTCCATGGAATCATCTAGAATTCTGAAGTTTGGAAATGGTATAGGAAAGAAGGTGGAGGGGCTCAGGACAAATATAAACAGTTCTTTGGAAGGACACGATCTTTTCCCTGAAAGAAATGGAGTGCATTCATTACATTTTAGGTATAATGTCAATTACTTGACACACATTATCAGCTCATTTAATCTCTGTGAGTACTACCATCACCCTACCATAGATGAGAAAATGGAACAGAGAGGTACCTAGACTATGTAAACTCAGACAGAAGAAAATGATGGACATTGGACACAGCCTAGACCAACCCGAAAGCCTGTCTGTATTAAACCCTTGAAAAGGCTATCCCATTGCCCTGATCACATTAAAAGAGGCCACCACTGTTTTACTATATTTAGATGGACAATGCTAGGAGCCAGGAAATAATTTATTCTTTTTAGAAATTATTTCTTTTGTTACTAACTCAACTCTAAATGGTTTGTTTTAAAACTTAACTCTTTTTTTTTTTTAAACAGGCTAAAACCCTGAAAAATCTTCAACAAAATCTTGAAAAAAAACTCCATCTCTATACTCCAAACATTTTGAAACTAGTAGAGCAAATGACTTCTGTCTTATGGTTTGCCCTGGAAGGAAACTCATGGCAGACTGTTTGGTGAATACAGAAATGGTTAGGTTTTTTTTTTTTAATCATATTATGTCCATAAGAATATGGAAAGATGTGTTCTATTTTCTTAACAATGATTACCTAGTTGGGTGAAGAAATCTATTAATTTCATTTTTATACATTTTTGTATATGATCTGCTATAAAAAGCATAGCTGACTTTTGTAATTAATAATGATTACAGAACAAATTTTTTCCAAATTACTTATTTCTAAATAGAATCTCCTTATGTGTTTAAGTAGATTAAACAGATTGTTGTGTTCTAATCTTAACTCTTTTTTTACTCTTTTTTCAGCCAAAGCACCACAATTTTTCTTTGTTTCACACACTAAGCTTCTGGTTAAGTTTTCCATTGATCAAAGGATTCCCCCAGGAAAAATAAATTTGAAAATCATTTTTTCATGTCTCATCTGATTCAGTGACGTACTTGTTAGTCTGTTGGTCAAATCAGCTATGGATATGAGGCTTTATATATATGTACTTGCACAGTAATGAAGCTATGTGCATTATCAAAATATTTTCGTATTAATGAGAAGTTCCAGATTGCTCTTATAACAGCCATATACACACAATTTGAAGATTAAATATGAATTTATTTATTTAATTTGAATAACTGTTCTATTGATAGCATAGAGAGAGAAAACAGTAATTTACAGTCTACAGTCTGGTATAAAATCACCAGATTACATAGTGTGCATTCATTTGGTGTTAAGGTACCTTGAAAGGAAACTTCTAGGCAATGAGTTAAAACATCATCCTGTGGCTTAAATGGGCGCTAATAAAGCTGAAAATTGACCGAGTTAGAAAAGTGAATGTCTTAATCAAACCTGAATTCTCATTTAGTTAGAAAGTGTCTGCAAAACAAGTATGTAATTTTCCCTCCATTCTATTTCAGAATAACCAGGAGATGGCTTAGAATAGATCATTCTTCCATTAAAACCCTAACACCAATTCCACAAAGATATGGGAGAGTCATCTTCGCTTTTACTCCAGCTGCAATGTTACATCAATCAACCAAATGCATTCTACTGTTTCAAATTTGGGCTGAATTTATATAAAAATCCTGTAGTCAGCATCATTTGAAGTACATAAAATTTGACCCAATGAACTTTTATTGAGTACTCACTAGAATTCAACGCACTGATGAGGTTTTACAGAGTCCATAAAGACGTGTTGAGCACAGGTGCAGCTCTCTAAGACTTATAATTTAATGAGAAAGATATACCCAGACATGACTCTATTATAAGGCACAACATGCTTGACTCTGTGTAATACCAGTAAGAATATAAAGCATTAAGTAGAGATTGATTACAGTTAATTCTATTTGAGCAGGGAGAAGGCTTCTTGGGAAGAGGTAAACTTTTAGCTGAGGTTTGAAGGTCAAACAGAATTTGGTCAATAATGTGAGGGCTTGGAGTGGGGCATGGTACTACAGTAGAAAGAAAGCAGTGTGTCCTGAGTGAGGTTAGGGTGAGATAAATGATGGCCTTAAATGGATGTGATTGAAGGTATGCTCTAAATTACCCAAAGTCCATTGACAAGTAAGAAAGAGAAATATGTTGCTTTGGTGGAGGTCTCCTCCTTTTTATGGCTATAAAAATTAACACTTGTTTTTTTATTTAACTTAAATAAGACAGGATTTCTTAAGATTTGTAACTTGAAACAGACATTTGATTACACCAGGTTACGCAGTTAGTTTTGGGGGGAGAGTGGTCAGTATATTTTTAGTGCAAGGAAGATAATGATGGATTAAGTTATCTGATAAGAGAAATTGGGAGCCAGTATAAAAACACTGTCCTGGGACAGATGCAAGACTAGGGAGGGACTATGCAAGGGAGAGGCCCAGAAGATCACCACCTGGACAGAGCAGATTATCTCCACCACATCTCCAAGTTCCAAGAATTTACTTCTTTGAATGCAAGATTAACATACTAATTAATGCATTTCCTTTGAATTAATCATCTCAATACATAGTACACCTTGTCTTCAGAAGAAGCTGTCTAGCTCTTAGCTCATTGGCAGAAGAGGAGCAAGTCACAATTGCAAATGTCAACACTTCTCATTAGCCTTGTGGCTGGCTCAGCCTGAGAGCTCCATCCACTCCTCTAGATGGAAGGACTGGAAACCCACAGATTCTTACACTAAGACTCATCACCCATCAACACAGTAGAGCCCACCTACCATTCTAACACCGTTTTCAAAGGCTTGCCGCGTGAGAGGGGCTGGTCCATCCACAGTTTTGCCGTCATCATCTGGGCCCCAGCTGGCGCTGTATATGTGCACATGCTGGGGGTTGAAGCTCACTGATTTCGCTTCAACCATGTCTGTGACATCTCCATCCAGCATTCGTACTCCTTCAAAATAGAAAGGAGAAATAGCTCATCATAAAGTCTTCTCCATCTGATGCCCAAATAACCCAGCTACAGGATTTCAAGGGGAGAGAATATTTTTGTTTGTTCTTGGAGACCGAATCTCACTCTGTTGCCTTGGCTAGAGTGCCATGGCCTCAGCCTAGCTCACAGCAACCTCAAACTCCTGGGTGTAAGCAATCCTCCTACCTCAGTTTCTCTATTAGCTGGGATTTCAGATGCTCAATGCAGCCCCCAGCCAATTTTTCTGCTTTTGGTAGTGACAGGGTCTCAGTCTTGCCCAGGCTGATCTCAAAGTCCTGAGCTCAAGAGATCCTCCTGCCTTGGCCTCTCAGAGTGCTAGGCTCACAGGCAGAGCCACCACACCTGACCCTAAAGAATACATTTTTAATCAATATAGAAGTAAGCATATTTTCCCCAGTAAAGAATAACGTATACTTGTGGAGACTCTCTTAGGGAGAAAGGAAATGACATGGTTATAAAAACACAAAAACAAATCTTCCTTAAAAATGTTTTTTATCTATTATTTTCTTTCTCCAAAGTTTCAGACCCTATAGTAGCCTCCACAAACTCCCTTCATCTCCTCTCTCTCTGAGCGAGTTCTCGACAAAAAGACCCCTAAGCAATCACCTTTCTTAAATTTCTTTTCATTGAATAATTTGTGTTCATAATTGGTATAAAACATTCTAACATAACATTTGGAAAGCCTCCAAGTTGGGTTGGTCTCATTTCCGCTGTATTTAATATTATCCACTAATCTGTAAGACTGATGTGAAGATAATATGTTTCTTTTTAGCTAAGTTATTTGTGAGTCAAATAATAAATGAGCATGCTCTCTGTGCATGTAACTCTTCAAATAATTCCCAAAGGTTTTCAGCAATGGCTAGTCATTAATCTTCATTTAAGTATATTCCTACTGGAAAGATAGAAATTTATTACTAACCTTATTTTAGAAAAACAGAAACTCAGAATTTCAGGAATAAATTACATGTCAAATGCCATATTTTCTTTTTTACTTTTATTTTGGAGACTTGCAAAACAAAAAACATCTAATTGTTAAGTAAGCATACTTATACTAAACTAAATACCATCAATGAAACATTGTATTATTTTAAAATTATATCATTATATGCCACATTTAGTCCTTTGGAAAACCTCGTTATCCAGTAGGACTACAAGATTTTATTGGTTATCAATAAATGGAGATTAAATAATAAAACATTGAATCAGGTAGCTTTAGATATTAGGTGGATTGAGGTGGAATACTGGTATAAACCAAAAACCTTCTTGAAGAAACTGTGTCTTCTTTGTGCTTTAAAAAATGTTTAAAAAATGTTTAACCTTTAACTATAAAACTTCAAATAAAAATAGAAAGAATGAGCAAAAAATACCTACACAGCCAGTACTCAACAACTGTTAACATTTTGCTACATTTTCTTAATCTAAAAATATAAACATGAGGTTGAACCATTTTAAATTCCATAACAGATATGACTCTTCATCCTTTAATTTGATTTTACAAAAATATGCATAAATCCTTATTATCACCTTGCATTTGGTTGTTATGATTCTTGACTGGCTTTTCCTCTAAATTTTTTTGAATTTTAAAGGAGATATATTTTAACAGGTGATGTAAAGAATGAAGGCTGTGAACAAGTCCCATTAACAATTATGGGATGGAAATTGCACTTAGAAAATGTGTCAGTGGTTTGTTTCATGGGAGTATGTTTTATGAGAAGACCCAACATAATATTCTGCACATACTGGGTCCTGAGTTTATTGTAAACTAATATGAATATTTAAAATTCATCTGCATGTTTTTTTAGCAAAGGAAGATGAACAACCACATCTTCTTATTTTCTATTTAAAAGCATTCAATGAAATTATTTCATCAGTACAATGAGGTCTGCAATAAGCACTATAATTGCTCAAAATAATCTCACCTGTGTGTCCCAATCCCAACAGGAGACTAAGACACAACACCTGAATTTGGTTTGTGTCATGCAATTTATGTGATGCCCATGAAAAAAATGCTTGCTGGGGCGGCGCCGGTGGCTCAAGGTGTAGGGCACCAGCCCCATATACCAGGGGTGGCAGGTTTGAGTCTGGGCCCAGCCAAAACTGCCAAAAAAAAAGCTTGCAAAATCATACCTAGATGATACTACCGATTTTCTGAACACAAATTCACACACAAAAATTTGATTTTGTCATGTTTAATGATAAAAGTCTCCTTCTTTGTCATCTTTTAACTCCAAGTCTTCATGCCTTGAGTCTGGGGGTTAAACTTATAATTCAGAATGTTCTTGTTTGAAAACGTTTGAGTCATTATACATTCTTTTTTTTTTTTAACTAAGGCACTGTTAATGGGTGGCGCCTGTGGCTCAAAGGAGTTGGGCACCAGCCCCATATGCCGGAGGTGGCGGGTTCAAACCCAGACCCGGCCAAAAACCTAAAAACAAACAAACAAAAAAAAAACTAAGGCACTGTTAAGTTAGGTCAGAGGTTTTCCTGTGAGTTTACAAGTTCACCCCGTCAATGCTTCAAGGTCAGTAAGAACACTGCGTTTGTTCCTACGAGGATCTAGGCTGTGTGTCTGTGTATGTGAGAGGCAGCAGGAGGCCTGAGTGGGCAGCCACTGACGGGATTCTATGGGGAAGGCAGGGGCCTTCTGCATCCTCATCATTCTTCAGGGAATTTCACCTTCATCTCCTTTCCTCAGCTTCTCATGTGCATTCCCTTTGACACACAGGTGCTCCCTGAGGACAGCTCATTACTGGTCTTTCCACTTTGAGAATTCAGAGAGAAACAAAGAGAACAAAGAGGTCAAGTGTGCTGTCCACCGACACTCAAGGTAGTTTCAGAAAACCTTTTCTAAGCTCTGTTACGAGCGTATTATATACTCTAAATATTTCATGATACAGAACCTCTATATTTATCCCCTTATCCTAGGAAAACTGTCATTTTTGTTTTTAGTTCCAACTCCCTGCTTACCACTTGGAAACAAATAGTGCATTGGAGACAAAGGAGGTCAGCCTGGTTCCAGGAGCTTCGTTGACCTTATGACATCTTTTAGAAGCGTAGGGAACACTATCAGGCCAGGCATAGTAACAGTCACTAGGCTCTATAGAATCCATTACAATGTTTTCTTCTCATTTGTACATGATTGTGGAACTAGGTTGTTATTTACAAAGATGATTACAAATGGGAAAGTTAGAGCATGCTTTTACAAACGCTTGGGTGTACACCGCTTTGGCTGGGAGCTTACAGTAAGCATATACATAGTTGAGTTTGTATGTACGTGCACATCTGTATAGGTGTAATCTGAATCATTCATGAACACAGTATCATTACATTCTGGGTCCATGAAAGAAGTTTCACCATTTCCCATTTTAATTACAATTAAAAGAAAGTGTTTGTAAAGCCCACGTAAAAGAAATATAAGCATTTTCCACTTTGAGAAAATTTCAAAATTCTTCTTTCCACAGACATATGGCCTGATGTTTATAGTATTAGTTCTTTCTGACCCAGGCACTGATTGTATAGTTTTGTTACAAATGTCAATGCCCATCTTCACTACTGGATAACATTTTTTCAAGCTTGTTAAAAGAAAGTATTTGCAACACTTTTGGGGTACTGCTTTGAAAGTCTATATTTATCAGAAATCTTTAACTATATTTCAACACATGTTGATATGCGAATTTTGCTATCACCAATAGGTGAACACTCCTATGGAAAGATGTGCCTAATCGTTCATCTTTCATTTAAAAAGGGTTCTGAGAGTTAGCACATTTCTATAGCACGTAAGTCTGTTTCCCATACCTCCGATCTTGGCGTTGAAAGCGATTCCGACTGTACAGTGAGAGTTGTTTGCAGCGGCTGCCACTTCGCCAGCACAGCGGGTCCCATGCCTGCAGCGGAACACACACACTTTCTAAAGACACTCATTCTCACAGACTCAGGGTGTCATTGCCACCACTCAGGCTTCAAAGTGGGGAGAAGGTACCCAGCTGTAGCGTTTCTAAAACTTCCTTTCCTTTATTGGGTATATATCCTGAAGACCAAAAATCACACCATAATAAAGATATTTGTTTTTGGACTTTTTGATAAAAAACATTCTAACTGGGGGAAGGTGATATCTGAGTCTTTGATTTGACGCTCAGTTTGACTGTTATTGCGGTACAGGAATGCTACTGATCTGTGTGCCCTGATTTTATCATCTGAAGCTTTGCTGAATTTATCAATTCCAGGAATGACTTGTTGAAGTCTTTGGGGGTTTTCTAGAAATAAGATCACTTGTCAGCAAAAAGTGACAGTTTTATCTCCTCTTTCCCAATATGAATAGCCTTTATTTCTTTCTCTTGCCAGATTGTTCTGACTAGGACTTCTAGCACTATACTGGACAGAAGTAGTAACAGTAGGAACCCCCCTGTCTTGTTCTAGTTCTTATTAGGAATCCTTTCAACTTTTCTTTGTTCAGTATGATATTCAATGTGGATTTTGCTTTTATAATCCTGGATATGTTCCTTCTATGGCTAGTTTTTTGAGGGGTTTTATCATGAAAGCATGCTGAATTTTGTCGCATGCTCTTTTTGCATCTCTTGAGATGACCATAAGATCTTTGTTTTTGCTTCTGTTTATGTGGTGAATCACATTTATTGATTTATGTATATCGAACCATTCTTGCATACCTGAGATGAAGCCCTCTTGGTTATAGAGGATTATCTTTATGATGTAATACTGAATTAGATTTTCTCATATTTTACTGAGTATTTTTGTGTCTACATTTATAAGGAATATTGGTTTGCAGTTTTCTTTTTGTGTTGTGTCCTTCCTCTGTTTAGTATCATGGAGATATGGGTTTTGTAGAATGAGTTGGGTAGAGTTCCCTCCTTTATGTTATGGAGTAATTCCTATAGCAGGAAACCAGATCTTTGTAGGTCTGGTAAAATTCAGTGATGAATACATCTAGTCTGGGGCTTTTCTTTATTAGAAGATTTTTTTATTATTGCTCAATCTTGTTGCTCATTATTGATCTATATGGGAGTTCTATTTCTTCCAAATTAAGTCTTAGAAAGTTGTGTGTTTCTGGGGACTTGTCCATTTCTTCTGTGATTTCAATGTAATGTGCATAGAGATTTTCATAATATTCACAGGTGAAAATTTGTATTTTTTGTGGAACAGTTGTAACATCTCCTTTTTCATTTCTTCTTTTGTTTATTTTTTTTATACATTAATGCATTTATGGGGTACAATGTGCTGATTTCATATAGAATTAGGAAAACACTTACATCACATTGGATAAAATATACCTCATCTCATTTACTTAGTTATTGTTAAGATATTTATACTCTATACTAATAGATCTGACATGCACCCTTGAATTATGCACCATAGGTATGATCCCACCATTCACCCTCCATCTGATCTCCCCCCTCCCCTTCCATCTCCCCTTTCTTCCTTCCTCTTGGGCCATAGTTGTGATCTATTCTTCATATGAAAGTGTGAGTGATTATAAATTGGTTTCACAATAGTACTGAGTACATTGGATATTTTTTCTTCCATTCTCGAGATACTTTATTAAGTAGGATATGTTCAAGCTCCATCCATGTAAACATAAAAGAGGTAAAGTCTCCACCCTTTGTAAGGCTGCATAATATTCATGGCATACATATACCACAATTTATTAATACATTCATGGGTTGTTGAGCACTTGGGCTTCTTCCATGACTTGGCTTTTATGAATTGAGCTGCAATGAACAATCTGGTGCACATATCTTTGTTATAAAGTGATTTTTGGTCTTTTGGATATATACCTAGTAGAGAAATTGCAGGATCAAATGGCAGGTCTACTTTTAGATCCCTGAGTATTCTCCAAACTTCTTTCAAAAGTGTATTAGCTTGCAATCCCACCGACAGAGCAGAAGTGTTTCCTGTTCTCCACATCCACGCCCACATCTGTAGTTTTGAGATTTTATTGTGTGAGCCACTCCCACAGGAGTTAGATGATATCTCAAGGTGGTTTTGATTTGCATTTCTCTGATGATTAAGGATGATGAGCATTTTTTCATGTGTCTGTAGGCCATGCGCCTATCATCTTCAGAGAAGCTTCTGGTCAAGTCCCTTGCCCACAATGAAATAGGATTACTTGTTCTTTTCTTATTAATAAATTTGTGTTCTCTGTGGATTCTGTTTATCAAACCTCTGTCAGAAGCATAACCTGCAAATATCCTCTCCCATTCTGAGGGCTGTCTGCTTGCTTTACTTACTGTGTTCTTGGCTGTGCAGAAGCTTTTTAGTTTGATTAGATCCCAGTAATGCTTCAATTGCCTGGGGGGTCCTCCTCATAAAGTATTCTCCCAGGCCAATTTCTTCAAGTGTTTCTCATGCACTATCTACAAGAATCTTTATAGTTTCATGTCTTAAGTTTAAATCTTTTATCCAGTGAGAATCAATTTTTGTTAATGGTGAAATGTGTGGGTCCAGTTTCAGTCTTCTACAAGTCCCTAGCCAATTCTCCCAGCACCATTTGTTAAATAGGGAATCTTTCCTCCAATTTATATATTTTTTTTTCTTTTTTTTTCCAATTTATATTTTTAATAGGCTCATCAAAGATCAAATGATGAAAAATGTCTGGGTTCATCTGTTGGTTCTCAATTCTGCTCCATATATCTACCTCTCTATTTTTATGCCAATATCATGCTGTTTTGATCACTATAGATTTATAGCACAGTTTGAAGTCTAGTAGCATGATTCCTTCTGATTTGTTTTTATTTCTGAGTAATGTCTTGGCTATTTGAAGTTTTTTCTCGTTCCACATAAAACAAAATACTATTTTTTCCAGATCTTTAAAGTATCATTGTGGCACTTTGATGGGGATTGCATTAAATTTGTAAATTGCTTTGGCTAATATGATCATTTTAACAATGTTGATTATTTTGTTAACATCTTCAGTTATTTCTTTTCTCAGAGTTTTATAATTCTCTTTATAGAGATCTTTCACATCCTTTGTTAGGTAAATTCCCAAATATTTCATCTTTTTTGGCACAAATGTAAAGGGAATAGAGTCCTTGACTGTCTTTTTGGCTTGAATATTATTGGTATATATACTACTGATTTGTGAGTATTTTGTATCCTGAGACGCAACTGTATTCCTTGATCACTTCTAAGAGTTTTGTGGTTGAGTCTCGGGGGTTTTCCAGGTATAAAATCACATCATCTCTGAAGAGTAAAAGTTTGATCTCCTCTGACCCTATTTGTATACAATTGATCACCTTCTCTTGCCTGATTGCATTAGCTAAGTCTTCCTTCACAATGTTAAAAAGCAGTGGAGACAATGGGCAACCTTGCCTGATTCCTTATCTGTGTAGAAATGTTTTCAATTTTACTCCATTCAATGTGATATTGGCTGTGGGTTTGCTGTAGATGGCCTTTGTCAGTTTAAGAAAAGTCCCTTCTATACATATTTTCTTAAGTGTTCTGATCATGAAAGGATGCTGGATTATTTCCGAATGAGCTTATTTGGGTCCTTTCTCTTTCCTGGTTAATCTAGTAAGAAGTCTATCAGTTTGTTTTTCTTTTTAAAGAACCAATTTTTTTTTTTTTGTTTTACTGATCTTTGTATTTGTTGTTTTGTTGTTGTTGTTCAGTATTTCATTTAGTTCTACTCTTTCTTTCTTTCTTTTTTCTGGCCTCAGGTTTGATTTGCTCTTTCTTTTCTGATTCCTTGAGATGTGCTTTTAGATTTTTAATTTGTAATCTTTGTGTCTTCATTGTTGATTTGTGACCTTTTAATCTTTTTAACTACTTTTGCTTAATCTCATAGATTTTGGTAGTTTGTGTCTTTTTTGTCATTATGTTCAAGGAATCTCTCACTTTCCATCTTAATTTCATTATTGACCCAATAGTTGTTCAGCAAAAGATTGTTTAATTTTCATGACTTTGTGTAGAATGGTGTATAACTCTCAGAATTGGTTTCTAGTTTTATTCTGCTGTCATCTGAGAAGATATATGTTGTGATTTCACTTTTCTAAAGACACTGAGACATGCTTTGTGATTTATGATATGATCCATCTTAGAGAATGTTTCATGTGCTAATGAGAAAAATGTATAGTCAGTACTCTTTGGGTAAAATGTTCTCCAGATGTCTGTTAGCTTTGTTTGTTCTAAAGTCCCATTTGTAACCTATGTTTGTGTATTTACTTTCTGGTTGGGTGACATTCTAGTTCTAATCAGTGGGGTGCTGAAGTCCCTGGCAATTAAAATTCTGCTGTTTATCTCTTTGCTTAGATCTAGTTGGGCTTGGCTTATGAATCTTGGTGCTCCTGTGTTAGGTGAATAAATACTTAGGCTCATTAATGTCTTCTTGTTGAATTGCTCACTTTACCATTATATTGATAATCTTGGTCTTTCTTAACTATTGTTGCTTTAAAGTCAATTTTACCTGATATGAGAATGGCTATACCTTGCTTTCTTTTGGTTTCTATGGTTATATGATATTTTTTCCATTCCTTCACCTTGAGTCCATATGAGTCCTTGTGGGACAGATGTGTTTCCTGGAGACAATAAATACTTGGGTTATATTTTTTCATCCACTTAGCCAGCCCGTGGCTCTTAAGTAGAGCATTCAGACTGTTCACATTGATTGATGGAATTGATATATTCTATCAATATATTGATATATTGATGGAATGGATAGATTCTATTCTGTTTATTCTGTTGGATAGTTCCTTATAGCTATCTCTTATGCTATTGTTTTATATGAGCTTTGAACTTTAACTCTGCTGGAGTCTCACCTGAGACTGAGAGGAGGAGGTGAGAGACAGAGACAAGGAGGTGAGTCAGAGAGTGCTGTGCATATTCCATATATGCACACTGTGGCCTCGGATGAGTCTGCTGCTAACAACCAGCAGGCCAGATATATGTCCTCAGCAGGCTGCATGTGGCCCGCGGGCCGTAGTTTGAGAACCCCTGGCCTATAGCGTATGTTGGATAATGAGAAGGGACTCCAAGAAAGGGGCTTTAAAGAGGAATGAGAGGAAAATCTGGCCTGGTGAACCAAGAAGTTTGAAAGGATAAGAATGTGGGTAGGAAATAACCAAGGTAACCAATGACTAATTGGTTATCATCAATGACCAGTAGAAAAATGCAGTACTACCTGGGGGTTCAGAGAAGCCAATGAAAGCTTGCAGCCAGTTTCAAAAGGATTATTTAATACTCCTGCAGGCCTCTGTCTCTCTTTCTCACCTTTTCTCCTTCGTGAGAGGGACCCACTTCCAACTGTCTTTGGAAGTGCTTTAAATGATCTCTTTGTCCTTCCTAAGTATAATCTCTCTTTGTTATCCTGAAACTTGTGTAGGTCACTCTTACTTTCTATACACACTGCCTATGCTACTCCAGTTTTTCTTTCAGTTTTATTTTTAGCTCCTGCTGTGCCTCAGTTGAAACTTCTAGCTCAGTGGGTAATTGAATTCTGTCAACTGTGTTCAGGGAACTCGGCCCCTTCCCCCAACAGGTAAGAACTTTTGGCTTTGCTTCTGGGTGCTTTGTGAGGGTAGGTTCTGGACGGATACTTTGGTTATAGATATCCTTAGAGTGGTGGTTTTCTCTCCTGCTACACGTTTGTAAACTATAGCAGTGATGAGCTATGTATGTGGAAAGATTCTTTCTCTCTCCTTTTTTTTCTTTGAGATAGAGTCTTACTTTGTTGCCCTCAGGAGAGTGCTGTGGAGTCACAGCTCACAACCTCAGACTCTTGGGCTCAAGCAATTCTCTTGTCTCAGCCTTACAAGTGACCACAGGCACCCACCACAGGCCCAGCTATTTTTAGAGATGAGCTCTCACTCTGGCTAAGGCTGGTCTTGAACTCTTGCGCTCAGGCAATCCACTGCCTACTCTGTCTCTACTTGATGTGGGAAGATGGAAGTCTTTAAGATCCTTTCTCTTTTCCCAGCATTGTGGTCTTCTTAACAGTAATAATTGTCTTGGCACACCCAGTTTAATCTCTGAGACAGTAGGTAGTGATTGTTGGTAAGAATCAGCCACACCTCATGATCCAATCAGTAATTGATCTCCCTGACAATAGGTGGTGCTTGACAGGAGAGACAAGCTTCGCTATTGTTTCTGGGATCCGTGGCTGACTCTCACCCCTCAGGAGAAGCACTGGAATGCTCCAGGTTGGGGGTGGGGCTCTGGAACTTCCAGGTGAGGAGTTCTCCTTATCCACCACAGCTGAGGTGGGTGGAGAAGTGAGTCTGGGTTGGGGGTGTTGGGTCCTTAGAGTCCACAAAACTTGTAAGGTAGCTATTTCAGTGGGGGTAAAAGGTTTGCTCCCAGCCTATGGAGGAAAGCTGCCGGTGAGGGGCTGTGATATCCCCACTCAGCTGGACAATCTGCCTGTGGAGGTGAGAGCCATCTGGGATTCCCAAGTCCCAGATGGAACTATTGGCTATTGGGAACAGGTTTTGCTCTTCTCCTCCTCCTCCACACCCAGCTCCACAGTTTCTATTTGACATCTGCTGGCAGGCAGGAGCTCAAACTAGCTGAGCTCCCTCTCAATGGCACTGTGGACTGCAAGCTTCTCTGTCTAGCAGCCTACCTTGGGATAAAAGAACAGCCTTCTTGTGGGTGGAGGAGTGCTCCACAGTGTCCTCTGGCTGAGACCCACATTGCTTTCTCTTTTCCCTGTGGCCACAAGGGCTCCCTTGCCTCCTGTGATTAGATCACAAATCTCCCCTCTATCCCCCCTAGCAACATGATAGAGTCCTGGGGGTATGGAATCTGCCCTGCAGGGCAGTCCCTAAGTCCCCGAAGATCATGGCCCATGCCATAGAGAAGTCCAAGCACCCTTTTTCTCCTCTGTAGGTCTTTATGAGGATAGGTTTTTTCCCCACTCTCTAGGGAAGCCCCAGTAGAGGGCAAGCAGCAGCTCCTTTAAGCCTAGACTCAGGCATCTTTCTTTACAGGTATGGGCAGGGTAAGGGAGGGAGAGGAAAATATTCTGAATGGAGGAAAGATACCACTCTGCTTATCTCTGTCTCTCTCTCCAGAAGGCAGCTCACTTGGTATATCCAGGTTCTGGGGTCATGCAGGGACCCACTGATCCCCTGTTGCTCACACAGTTTTGGCTAGAGTAGGGAAATGTTTGTGTGGGAATGAGTGAAACAGAAACCAAGGGTCTGAAGCCCTGTAGGAAGGGCAGAGGTGCAGAGGAGGTGACGAGATATGGCACCTGACATCTCCACTAAGGTCTTTAGTGACTAAGGCGTCTCAAGGGGGGCTCTCAGCCTAGGGCTTTGTTTTCAGGAAGCTCCCAGCTCACTGGCAGTAGCAGCTTTGGGGCTAATGTGTGCAGGAAGTCTCTCTAGCAGCTGAGGAGGCTGCTGAGTGCTAGAGATGTGAGGGAGGTAGAAACAAACCCTCCACCTACCCTCTTCACTGGACCCCAAACCTCTCCAGTGTTGACCCCTCCTGATATCTGCTCCTTTTTATTTCACTCTGCTTTGTCTTTCTGTGGCGTCTCTTGTGTGTTCTAGCACTTTTCCCTTGAAATTACCCTTGATCTATGATTGATTATTTGCTTTTTTTATTTCTCATCTAAAATTTCTCCTCCTTTCTGAAATGATCTCTGGTAGTTGGTGTCTCTGGTCAGCCATATTCAAAGTTTGAGAAATCCCCTGTGGCTTGGGATACTAGATACATCTTCATACTTTTTTGATTGTTTTCAAATTAATTATTTGCTGCCTATGTTTATATTTATAAAAAGATGCACAAATTGTTTTTATCCTGCAAAATTTGAGAAAATAAAGATGATTTATAATAAAATAATTATGTAATAAAGTGACTACATGAAAATAGATATACCTTTGAAGTGTTAAAAAAGAGAATGTTCACAACATGAGGTTCATGGGCATCATAATTATTTTGGAAATTCATTATAAAGTTAGATTTGAGTTATGCTAGATTTAGCTAGTTATCAGTTATACCAGAATTACTTGATCAGAATCTTTTGGTATAGACACAGAAACCTTCATTCTTAAACTTTACTCATCTTAATTCTGAATGTATACTAAGAACCGTTTAATACCATTAACTTAAGAGTACTAAGTTTGAGCATTGAATTTAGGTCTGAACTTTTAGGCTATAAAGACTGTGAGAAAAACATTACAGGACGTAAGTTCTAATTAGGTGACAAAAATAAGTGCCTATATTCTTTAGGAGAAAGAAACTTTTTCCTGTCTCTATATTCTCAAAGGATGTATTTCTGTGCATGATGAAACTGCATGAATCCTTTTGCAGAAGATCCTGAACAACATAAAGACAATCTCTTTTAAAAGGGTTTTAAAGACTATTCACTAATGTTTTTCATGTAGCCTTTAGTATATTTGATGTTCAACAGAACCTAGTAGCAAAACATTAAAGTAATGGGATGAAAGAATTGTCGCAAACAAGTTTCATTTTATTTTTACACCATGTGAAGATTAAGAAGGACTAGTGCAAACAATTTTCCTTTGGGAGAAATATTCTTTGAGAAGTAGAGACAATTACTCTATTGGTTTTTCTCAGAGAGAACCTGGTGTAATTTTTTAAAAATATTAAGATAAAATGTTAATATTAACATTAAAAAGTTTTAATGTTGAGTTGAGGTTCACCTAGGTTGTTACATAATGGAGGGAGTAGGAGAAAAGTAGCTTTTAGTTGACTGCTGAAGACAATTGTTCTGGGATTCCTGAAGTGCTCTTACTATTCAAAAGCTTTCCACTGCTGTCAATAAATGAAAGCTCAAGGAGCCGGGCTTTGACCTTGCTGTTAGCTATTCTACCTAAGGACTCACATCTGATAACTTTTCAGAATTACTATAATTTACTTCATTAACACTTAGCACTTGTTTAGTATTCCTGGAATCATAGAATTTTGGAGTTAAAAAGAACCATAAACATTATTTAGCTCAATCCCTCCTTCTATATGAGAAGACTGAGACCCAAAGAAGTAAAATCATATGGCTTAGATCATTTATTTATTGGCAAAGCTGGAACTAGGATTCAGGACTCACTTGACAAATGCAAGAGAAAACTCTGATCCAAAATGAAAAAAAAAAAAATCAAGGATAGAGCTTTGTCCTGGATAAAATTAGTCTTGAGACAGTTCTGAGGTAGATTTTCTTCATATCTGCCAATGTCCAGAGAGGACAGAATGGGAATTCAGTGAGCACTTTAGATGCAAATGTTTTAAAAAACATTTTATTTTGGCTGGTGCCTGTGGCTCAAAGGAGTAAGGCACCAGCCCCATATACTGGAGGTGGTGGGTTCAAACCCAGCCCCAGCCAAAAACTACAAAAAAACCCCACAACATTTTATTTTGAGGTAATGATTGTTTTGTTTACAGGTATAATACAGAGGAAAAAAAATGTGGGGAGATCCCATGTACCTTTACCCAGTTTCCCTCAACAGTAACAGCTTATAAAAACTATGATATATTATGGCCAGGATGTTGATATTGATACTGTCTAAATGCAAAACACTCCATCACTGTAGAGATCATTCTGCCCATAGCTACTTATGGTAATAAATGTTTTTCACTTAATATCTATTATCAGATTATGTCCAAGATTAGGTCGAATTCCTAATTCTTAATGTTTCCATAGTAAGCCCAAGATTATTCTCCTACTTCTCAGTCAGGTAAACTGAGAATCAAAGGAGAGGAACCTTCCTTTCTGAGAGAGAACGAACTCAGTACCATCTCCAGAGGGGGCACTTAGATGGTAGACAATCCTATCCAGAGAAAGAGTTAATGACTTGCAAGGTGGTTTGAAGTTTCTCTTTAAAAGTTACCAAAACAGGAATGGAAAGAAAAAAAAAATGAGTATTAATCAACTGAAACAGTGAGTGACATTCAGCTAATAGAACAAAGTACCACCAAAAAAAAAAAAAAAAAAAAAAAAAAAACCACACTGAAGTGTTATTTATAGTAAATTCTGACACTCTGGTTAAAATTTGGATATTAAACATTTAAGAAAACTTTATTTAGGATGATTAATCTCAAGAAAGTGATAAGAATATGGGGATTTGGATTTGGTTAATACAATTTTAGTTAAAATTCTTGCAGATGCTTGATGTCAGTAGTTGTAAAGATCTGAAGCAAGCACTTAGAGAAAGTTAGTGAAATTTTGAAAAACAGGGTGGAGCCCTGGACTAAAACCAGGGTGGTGACTAACCATGAGTTGAATCGGGAGGAAATTTTCAATGAAATATAGAGAATTAAAAATTGCTGAGTGCCCCGTGCTTGACAGCTATCAGATACAAAATTGTCATTTCTAGAATTCCTGTTGAGTGAAAAAAATAGAAACATCAGCAGTCTTGAATAGTTTCTAGTAGATAGAAGAGCTCAGGGTAGCTTTTCTGCTAATCAACTAAGGAGAAATGCAGTAGACCAAAATTAATAATTTCTAAGTTAAAGCAAAAGAAACCAAATCATATTTTTAATTCATGTTTTTATACAAACAAATAATAAACAAAGTGCTATCTTAAAGGATTCTGCTAGAGAGGACTGAGATTTACTTGTCCAAGATAAGCCTGTCTTCTCACATTTCATCATTTTATTGCTTGCTCCACTGCCTGACATCAAGGTTACTGGCAGCTTAATCCTAATTTCTAAAGCACTGTCAACAACTATTTCTTTTCCTTCAAAATGAAATTGAAGTTCTATGAACTGATTTGAGGTGATAAAAAAAAGTTGTTCATCATAAAACCAAACAGGAACTAAGAAATAAAATCTTCCCATCTCTTCTCAGCAATCTTAGGATGGCAAAATTTTAATATTCATTAAATTCTTATAAATATTCAAGAGATAACCAGTGAAGTCATTAGAATTGAAATTTAACATAATGCAAATGAGCTTTCAAGTAAAAAAATTTGGGCGAAAATGTGCTATTTCATAAGATGTAGTCTTTTCTTATTTTCTCACAATCATAAGTAGTCATTTTTTATTTTTTGGTTGATAATATTGGATATTTTAAAATTCTACCTTGCAAGATCACATACACACAAAGGCTTCAGTATTTCATGTATTGCCTTAGCTTGGCTTTGCTATTGGTCGTAAGAGGAGACTGATTAGCCAAAATTTCCTTAATTGCTTTAAAAAAAATTAGCTATAGTAATTGTATTATTAATCAGAAAGTAAAAATGACAGCTTGTTCAAGTTAGAATTTTCCCTATGGTGCCAGGATGGAAGACAGTTCAGTAAGTCAGTCCTGCATCTGAGATACCCGCGCATTGTCCAGGACGTTCATTGGCTGCAGCAATGCAGGGTTTGAAGGTAGGCAGAGCTGTCGTGTCACTGTTACCCCATCTCACATGCCAACACAGGAGGGTGAGTCTGCCCAGAAAACGTCAGCATTTTCATTCTGAAACCCTGGTCCTATACATAAGCAAGTAATTAGCAGGAAATCATGAGTGCTTTTTCCCATTTGAAGAAGCTTGAAAGGTAATCCAATGTTTTATAACTTCTTTCATTGATAAAGTAAAAACTTTTTTTAATCACAGCCAAGATTTTTTTCATCTACTGTTTTCTCCTCTAGGTAATTATATTCTGCAGGAAGATAGTACAATTTGTTTTACTAACATGAATCAGCTTGTTCTGCCTTTATGAGAGCCTGAGAGTTGGCCTTGGAAAGGCAGTCTGCTTTTCCAGTGGAAGATTACCAATGCTGGATCATTATTTCTATTTTCTAGTAGAAAAATTAAGGGAATAATAGTAATAATTGAATACTTCCATTTTGCCTTGAGAGAGAAGATAACATCACATTTAAACTTATTTTTCTTTCATGGAATTTTTTGTCATTCTACTTTATGTACTCACATAAAAAGCATATTCCAGTATAATCCTAAATTATACTTTTCTTTAAGAATATAAATAGAGGTCTTTAAAATTATGTGTACAGAGTTTAGAAAAGTGAATGAATTATTTAAATTATTCACCAATTCTTTTTTTTATAATTTTATTGAATCATAATTGTGTTCATTGCTGCAATCATAGGGCACAATGTGCTTCATATACAATCAGAAATATTTTGATCGTACTGTTACAGATAGCCTTCATGGCATTTTCCTGATCACTATATAAAGACATTGATACTGTACCTTTAATAAGTTTCACCAGCACCCTGCTAAGATGCACCGTAGGTGTGTTCCCACTAATTGCCCTCCCTCCACCCATCCTCTCACCTCCCCTCCCCATCCTTTCCCTTCTCCCTGTATTCTTGTGCTATAATTGGGTTTTAGCTGTCATATGAAAGCTATAGATTAGCTTCATATTAGGGCTGAGTACATTGGATACTTTTTCTTCCATTCTTGAGATACTTTGCTAAGAAGAATATGTTCCAGCTCCATCCATGTAAACACAAAAGAGGTAAAGTCTCCATCTTTCTTTAAG
>CAUYON010171079.1:0-60324 GCA_963573935.1 Arctocebus calabarensis
TCCCAGCTACTTGGGAGGCAGAGGCAAGAGACTCGCTTGAGCCCAGGAATTGGAGGTTGCTGTGAGCTGTGATGCCACAGCACTCTACCCAGGGTGACAGCTTGAGGCTCTGTCTCAAAAAAATAAATAAATAAATAAAAAATGAACTAAAAGACCAAAAATAAATAAATAAATAAATAACCATATAAGCCCTAAAGTTGGATGCTGCAGTGAGCTGTGATAATGGCCTTATACTCCAACAAGGGCAATAGAGTGAGACTCTGTCTTAAAAATATTTATAAATGGGGCAGCGCCCGTGGCTCAACAGAGTAGGGCGCTGGCCCCATATGCCAGAGGTGGTGGGTTCAAACCCAGACCCGGCCAAAAACTGCCAAAAAAAAAAAGGCCAGGATGGGTGCTTGTAGCTCAGAGGTTAGGCCATAGGCCACATGCACTGGGGGGTTGGAACCCCCCAGCCCCGTCCTGCTAAACAAACAAACAAAAAATAGGCCAGGCTCAGTGGCTCAAGCCGTCATCCTAGCACTGTGGGAGGCCGAGGCAGGTGAACTTGAGTTCAATAGTTGGGCACTGTGGCAGGCGACTGTAACCCCAGCTACTCAGAAGACTGAGGCAAGAGGGTAGATTGAGACCAGGAGTTTGAGATTGCTGTGAACTATGATGCCACAGCACTCTATCGAGGGCAACATAGTGAGGCTCTGTCTCCAAAAAAAAAAAAGGCGGTGCCCATAGCTCTCTGGGTAGGGCTCTGGCCACATATATGAATTCAAACCCAGCCCAGGCCATCTAAAACAACAATGACAACAAAAAAAATAGCTGGGTGTTTTGGCACCTGTAGTCCCAGCTACTTGGGAGGCGGAGGCAAGAGAATGGCTTAAACCCAAGAGTTGGAGGTTGCTGTGAGCTGTGACTCCATGGCACTGTACCCAGGGCAACAGCTTGAGACTCTGTCTCAAAAAACAAACGAAAAAACAAAAACAGCATTTGTAAAATTAACGTAACTTCATCTTGTCTGATTGAATTAGGTGCCCTGAAATTGTATGGTCTTTTATTTTTAGATACCAAAACTTGGGGCTTAAGGGATTCTCTTGCCTCAGCCTCCTAAATAACTGGGACTACAGGTGGCCACCACAACATCCAGCTACTTTTTTGTTGTAGTTGTCGTTGTTGTTTAGCAGGCCCTGGCCAGGTTCAAACCCACCAGCCCCAGTATATGTGGCCAGTGCCCTAACCATTGAGTAACAGGCCTGAGCCGACAAATAAAGATTTTAGTTACTCATGTTATAATGGTTCAAGGTACAAAAGACCCCATTTTCTTAAAAAGCACTCAAATGCCCCTCAAGATTTCAGCTTTGTCCTATGACAATTCCTGTTTTCCCTTACAGTTTAGCCTCTGGTAAGTCATCCTGTCTGGAATGCTCCTCATGATCAAAGATAATATTCAGGGGCCCTGTCTAATTCCATTCAGAAGGCCATCAGATAACTAGTTAATTTATGATTATACAAGGCACCAATAAAGGTTTGGACTTCTAGATCTTTTCATATTATCTATGTGTGTGTGTTTTTTTTTTTTTTTTGGTTTCTAGTCAGTTCCTTCAATGTTTCCCCTTGAAGTAAAAAGATAATGCCTATCTTAGCTTTCTAAGAACAAATGCTCCAAGAATTGTGAGTATTTATTTACCATCAGCACTTAGCTGGTCATGATATGCACAGAGGTGTTTACACATTCCTAAGAGAAACCTCAGAAAGCTTTCTGAAGCCAAAGTTTGGATATCTGTAAATCTTCCCCTCCAGGTTCCTTCCCCACAAGCTGTAACAAGCTCAAGTCTTTTCTATCTTAAAAAAACAAAACCTGGCCAGGCCATGGTGGCTCAGTCCTGCAATCCTAGCACTCAGGGAGGCCAATGGAAGAGGGTCCCTTAAGCTTAGGAGTTCAAGAGTTGAGATCAGCCTGAGCAAGAGCAAGACCCTGTTTCTTCTAAAAACAGAAAAATTAGCTGGGTATGATGGCAGGTGGCTGTGGTCCCAGCTCCTTGGGAGGCTGAGGCAAAAGGATCGTTTGAATCCAGGAGACAAGAGGATGCTGTGAGCTAGGTTTATGCCATGGCACTCTAGCCTGGGCAACAGAGAGAGACTCTGTTTTAAAAAAAAAAAAAAGGAAAAAAGGGGGAGGCTTAGCGCCCATAGTACAGTGGTTAAGGCGCCAGTCGCATATACCAGGGCTGGCAGCTTTGAACTTAGCCTGGCCTGAGCTTGTTAAAATAACATTGACAACTATAACAACAACAACAACAAAAAGCCAGGTGTTGTGGTGGGTGCCTGTAGTCCCAGCTACTTGGGAGGCTGAGGCAAGAGAATTGCTTAGGCCCAAGAGT
This sequence comes from Arctocebus calabarensis, assembly GCA_963573935.1. Lineage (NCBI taxonomy): Eukaryota > Metazoa > Chordata > Mammalia > Primates > Lorisidae > Arctocebus > Arctocebus calabarensis. The sequence goes on from CAUYON010171079.1 coordinate 2,373, forward strand.
TTGAGATTGCTGTGAGCTGTGATGTCACAGCTCTCTACTGAAAGCAACATAGTGAGACTGTCTCAAAATAAATAATAAATAACAAAATGGGAAAAGAAGAAGAAAACAGGCTCAGGGCCTGTAGCTCAAGCAGCTAAGGCGCCAGCCACATACACCAGAGCTTGCAGGTTCAAATACAGCCCGGGCCTGCCAAACAACAATGACAACTACAACCAAAAAACAACTGGGCATGTGGTGGGTGCCGGTAGTCCCCGCTACTTGGGAGGCTGAGGCAAGAGAATCTCTTAAGCCCAGGAGTTGAAGGTTGCTGTGAGCTGTGATGCCAATGGCACTCTACCCAGGGCGAGAGCTTGAGGCTTTCTCTCAAAAAATAAAAGACAGGGCGGCGCCTATGGCTCATTGAGTAAGACACCAGCTCCATACACCGAAGGTGGCGGGTTCAAACCGGGCCTCGGCCGAACTGCAAAAAAACACAAAAATAGCCAGGCGTTGTGGCAGGCGCCTGTAGTCCCCGCTACTCGGGAGGCTGAGGCAAGAGAATTGCCTAAGCCCAGGAGTTGGAGGTTGCTGTGAGCTGTGTGACGCCACGGCACTCTACGGAGGGCAATAAAGTGAGACTCTGTCTCTCCAAAAAAAAAAAAAAAGAAAACCTTCCAAGAATACTTAACTCCCTTGGCACCTATATCTCCTTGGTTGCGGCCCTGGGCCACATACACTGGGGCTTGTAGGTTCAAACTTGCCCAGGCCTGCTAAACAACAATGACAACTACAAAAGAAATAAAAGAAAGAATGAGAGAAAAACAAAAGGAATATTAGCTCCTACCCAACTGGAGCCCTCTGAAATATTGTCTGCAATCACTGTCTGTCTAACATGTACTGTTTTTTTTTTTTTTTTTTTTTTCTGGAGACAGAGCCTCAAGCTGTCACCCTGGATAGAGTGCTGTGGCATCACAGCTCACAGCAACCTCCAACTCCTGGGTTTAGGCGATTCTCTTGCCTCAGCCTCCCGAGTAGCTGGGACTACAGGCGCCCGCCACAGCACCCGGCTATAATATGTACTCTTAAGCTTACTAGAATTAGGTTTTGTCATCCGCACTACATTGTTGAAAATAGTCAGGATTTACCATTGTAGTACCAGTTACTAAATTCAATGAACTTACAGAGTATCTCTTGATACCATCGATCATTTCTTCAAGATCCTCCCGTTGATTCTCCACTCATTATTTCAGTTGTCCTTCCTGTCTCTTCTGCCCACTTCTAAGTGACGATGGTCCCATTTGCCCTTTCTCCAGTATTCCCATTCATCCACATTCTAGGCTTCAACCTACACCTATTTGCTAATAACTCCCACATCAACACAACATCTGCCCAAAACTAATTTAACCACCAAGTAAATATATTCACCACACAAAATTCAACCATATCTAACATTTACCAAGTTACTATTTCCTCATACCTGCTTTAACCCCGTTACCCACCTAATAACCCATGAATCTTCTCAGAAACTTCTTACGTTCAAGACTCAACTCCAACCCCCCCATTTCATCAGTCTATCTACTTAACACCTCTTTCATCACTCTGTGCTCTCCATTCCTGCTCCATGTCTCAGTACATTAGTTAGACAAATATTTCTTGAGTATCTATGCCATGCTCTACACACGGTTAAGAGAACAGAAATGGGGTGGCGCCTGTGGCTCATCGGGTAGAGCGCCGGCCCCATATACCGAAGGTAGTGGGTTCAAACCCGGCCTCTGCCAAACTGCAAAACAGAAAAATAGCTGGGCATTGTGGTGGGCGCCTGTAGTCCCAGCTACTCGGGAGGCTGAGGCAGGAGAATCACTTAAGCCCAGGAGTTGGAGGTTGCTGTGAGCAGTGTGACGACATGGCACGCTACCGACGGCAATAAAGTGAGATTCTGTCTCTATGTTAAAAAAAAAAAAAAAAGAGAGAGAGAACAGAAATGATATCAGGACATCTGGTGGGAATCTCACCTAATGGGCACGATATAAGGGTGTACAGCATGCCCTCTGGGGCAGGTATTCTTTTACAACTGCAACTTTACCTTGGAAGTGCGAACAATATAATCTATAAATGTGTTCCCTTCTACTAATTTGGAAATTTAAAAAAATAGTACAGGGCAACTCCTATGGCTCAGTGGATAGGGCGCAAGCCCCATATACTTGGCGGGTTCGAACCTGGCCCCCGACAAACTGCAGCAAAAAATAACCAGGTGTTGGCTCAGCGCCTGCGGCTAATGGGCTAAGGCGCCAGCCACGTACACCTGAGCTGGCAGGTTCGAATCCAGCCTGGGCCACCAAACAACAATGACAGCTGCAACCAAAAAATGGTCGGGGGTTGTGGTGGGCACCTGTAGACCCAGCTACTTGGGAGGCGGAAGCAAGAGACTCACTTGAGCCCAGGAATTGGAGGTTGCTGTGAGCTGTGATATCACAGCACTCTATCCAGGGTGATAGTTTGAGGCTCTGTCTCAAAAAAAAAAAAAAATAGCCAGCTGTTGTGGTGGGTGCCTGTAGTCCCAGCTACTTGGGAGGCTGAGATAAGAGAATCGCCTAAGCCCAAGAGCTGGAGGTTGCTGTGAGCTGTGATGCCACAGCCCTCTACCAAGGGTGATAAAGTGAGACTCTGTCTCAAAAATAAAATAAAATAATAAAAAATGTACAGATAAAAATACAATTAAAAGCTGGGGAAAAAAAAAAAAAAAGAGGGCCAGGCATGATAGCTCACAACTGTAATCCTAGAATTTTGGGATGCTGGGGTGGGTAGATTGCCTCACCATACAGGTTCTAGACCAGCCTGGGCAAGAGATAGACCCTGTCCCTAAAAATAGCCAGGTGTTGTGGCAGACACCCGTAGTCTCAGCTACTTAACAGGTTGAGGTAAGAGAATTGCTTGAGCCCAAGAGTCTGAGTTTGCTGTGAGCTGTGATGCCAGGGAACTCTACCAAGGGTGACAAGTGAGCCTCAAAAGAAAAAAAAAAAAAAAAAAAGAAAGGATACCAAAAACTGTTTGCCTGTCAACCAAAAAAATAAGTGGAAATCATTTTCTAAACCTAAATCTTCTGTCATGTTGCACCCATATAAGATTAACTTTAAAACTGAGGCTGGGCTTGGTGCTCGTAGCATAGTGGTTATGGTGCCAGCTACATACACATTCCAACCTGGCCTAGGCCAGTTAAACAACAATGACAACTGCAACAAAAAGTGGTCCCAGCTACTTGGGAGGAGGAGGCAAGAGACTCGCTTGAGCCCAGAAGTTGGAGGTTGCTGTGAACTGTCATGAGACAGCACTCTATCCAGGGTGAGAGCTTGAGGCTCTGTCTCAAAAAAAAAAAAAAAAACCAACAACAACAAAAAAAACATATTTTGGCAGGCCCAAGGTTGGATTTGAACCTGCCCGCCCCAGTGTATGTAGCTGGCGCTACAGGTGCTGAGCCAATAACATATTTTTATTTAAGGCAGGATATTAGCTCAACATGTAATCAATACACAAAAATCAGATATTTTATTTATTTATTTTGAGACACAGTTTCACTTGTCACCCTCAGTAGAGTGCAGTGGCATCACAGCTCACAACAACCCCAAACTCTTGGGCTTACACGATTCTCTTATCTCAGCTTCCCAAGTAGCTAGTAGCTGCCACAATGCCCAGCTATTTTCAGAGAGGTCTCTTCTGGCTCAGACTGTTCTTCAATCTCTGAGCTCAAGGAATCCACCTGCCTCAGCCCCTCCCAAAGTGGTACTATTACAGACCTGAGCCACTGTGTCTGGCTAAACTCAGATATTCTATTTTTTTTTTTTTTTTTTTTGAGACAGAGCCTCAAGCTGTCACCCTGGATAGAGTGCTGTGGCATCACAACTCACAGCAACCTCCAATTCCTGGGCGCAAGCGAGTCTCCTGCCTCCGCCTCCCAAGTAGCTGGGACTACAGGCGCCCGCCACAACGCCCGGCCATTTTTGGTTGCAGCCGTCATTGTTGTTTGGCGGGCCGGGCTGGATTCGAACCTGCCAGCTCAGGTGTACGTGGCTGGCACCTTAGCCCGTTGAGCCACAGGTGCCTAGTCAGATATTCTATTTTTAAAATATGTAGTCTATGGGCTCAGCCCCTGTGGCTCAAACGGCTAAGGCACCAGCCACAAACACCTGAGCTGTCAGGTTCGAATCCAGCCTGGCCTGCCAAACAATGATGGCTGCAACCAAAAAATAGCAGGGCATTGTGGTGGGCATCTATGGTCCCAGCTACTTGGGACGTGGAGGCAGGAGAATCACTTGAGCCCAGGAGTTGGAGGTTGCTGTGAGCTGTGATACCACAGCACTCTCCATAGGGGTACAGCTTGAGGCTCTGTTTCAGAAAAAAAAAAAAACAGAGTCTATGAAATTCAGGATATTATTTACACATAACAACACCTCTCAATTCAGACCCTAAATTTTAAAGATTAATGTGAAATGAAGTGGTACGAAAACAATGAAGTTGTATGTTGGGCGGTGCCTGTGACTCATTGGGTAGGGCGCTGGCCCCATATACCCAGGGTGGTGGGTTCAAACACAAACCCAGACAGCAAAAACTGCAGTCAAAACTGCAACAAAAATAGCCAAGTGTTGTGGCTGGTGCCTGTAGTCCCAGCTATTTGGGAGGCTGAGGCAAGAGAATCTCTTAAGCCCAAGAGTTGGTGGTTGCTGTGAGCTGCGACATCACATTACTTTACCGAGGGCAACAAAGTGAGACTCTGTCTCCAAAAAAAAAAGTTGTGTGTCAAGGAGAAATACTTGATATTGTGGGGGCGGCATCTGTGGCTCAAAGGAGTGGAGTGTCGGCCCCATAAGCCAGAGGTGTCAGGTTCAAACCTAGCCCCCGCCAAAAACTGCAAAAAACAAACTAAAAAAATACTTGATAATTGCTTAGGTTTAAAATTAAATTAATTGAAGGGAATTCACAAAGTCAGTTTCCTAGTTGTGCTACCCAAATTTCAAGTAGTAGACAATGCAGTTGCCAGGGGCTCATTCTAAAATGTAAATCTCATTCCTTCCGGGGCGCTCTGTACTGATTGAACAATGACATCACCTAAGGGGATTTTAGAAAACTAGTTTTTAAATTACTCCTGCAAGATTCAGTTAGGTCTGAAGATAAAATCCAAGGAAATAACCTTAGTCAAGGAACATGGAAACTACGAATCCCCAGAGCAAAATCCACATTTTTCAGTCTACCAAGCAAACCCTCAAGTTCTTAGACTCTGGCCAAATTTCTCACAATGTTTCTTGCCACCATTCTATCCCTGTCCCCTGCTTTGCCAAATGCTATTTTAAGCCACCTTGCATGAAGTCTCGGAAACCTCAACCTAGAATGCCCTTTTGTCATTTGACACCTTTCCAACCTATCCTAGCAGCCCCAAGACCACATATTCAACTACCAAGAAGTGGACAAAGGTGAAGGTAGAAACAGGCCTTTCCCCTCCTCCTGAGACAGAGTCTGTTTTTGTTACCGGGGCTAGATAGAGTACAGTGGTGTCTCATAGTTTAATGCACTGTTCAATGACTGGGCTCAGAGTAATCCTCCCTTCTCAGCCTTCCGAGAAGCCGTAACTATACGCACAATCTACCATTCCAAACTATATATATGTACATATATATGTATATATAATTACATATATTATATATATTTTCTTTTTTTTTAAAGAAAGAGCATAACTTGCCTCTGCGCCTGTAGCACAGTGGTTGCAGTGACCGCCACATACACCAAGGGTGGTGGGTTAGAACCTGGCCTGGCCCAACTAAACAACTGCAACAAAATAGGGCAGGACGGCGCCTGTGGCTCAGCGAGTAGGGCGCTGGTCCAATATACTGAGGGTGGCGGGTTGAAACCTGGCCCCAGCTGAACTACAAAAATAAAATAAAATAAAATAAAATAGGGCGTTGTGGCGTAGCTATAGTCCCAGCTACTAGGGAGGCAAGAGAATCGCTTGAGCCCAAGAGTTTGAGGTTGCTGTGAGCTATGATGCCAAGCACTGTACCAAGGGCGACATAGTAAGACTGTCTCCAAACAAACAAAAAAATAAAATAAAATAATAAAAAGAACTTTGTTTTTGAGACAGAGCCTCAAGCTGTCACCCTGGATAGAGTGCTGTGGCATCACAGCTCACAGCAACCTCCAATTCCTGGGCTCAAGCGAGGCTCCTGCCTCTGCCTCCCAAGTAGCTGGGACTACAGGCGCCCGCCACAATGCCCGGCCATTTTTTGGTTGCAGCCACCATTGTTGTTTGGCGGGCCGGGGCTGGATTCGAACCTGCCAGCTCAGGTGTACGTGGTTTGCGCCGCCTTAGCTGCTTGAGCCATAGGCGCCGAGCCGAATTTTTCTTTTTTAATAGAGACAGAGTCTCACTTTATCACCCTCAGTAGAGTGCCATGGTGTCACACAGCTCATTGCAACCTCCAGCTCTTGGGCTTAGGCAATTCTCTTGCCTCAGCCTCCTGAGTAGCTGGGACTTCAGGCATCCGCCACAACATCTGGCTATTTTTTTGTTGCAGTTTGGCTGGGGCCCGGTTTGAACCCGCCCCCCCACTCGGTATATGGTGCCAGCGCCCTACTCACTGAGCCACAGTGCTGCCCAATAAAAAGAATTTTAACAGCGTGAGTGTGGTGATGTCCATACTTCCACGCTTTCGGAGTCTCAGGGGGAGAATCAGGGGGAGAATCACTTGAGGCTAGGAGTTCAAGGCCAGCTAGGGAAAGACATCAACACCTTGCCTCTACCAAAAAAAAAAAATACCAAGAAAGAAGTTTTGCCAAGCGTGATGGTGCATGCCTAAAGTCCCAGTGACTCAGGAGGCTGAGGTGAAGGATCATTTGCTACCAGGAGTTTGAGAATGCCATCAACTATAACTGTATATGGGTCACTATGAAAGTTTTGAGACATAACTATTTTTTTTTAGAGACAGAGTCTCACTTTACCGCCCTCGGTAGAGTGCTGTGGCGTCACAGTTCACAGCAACCTTTAACACCTGGGCTTAGGTGATTCTCTTGCCTCAGCTTCCTGAGCAACTGGGACTACAGGCACCCGCCACAATGCCCGGCTATTTTTTGTTCTTGGCCAGGGCCAGTTTCAAACTCACCACCCTGGGTATATGGGGCCAGTGCTCTACTCACTGAGCCACAGGTGCTGCCCAAGGCAGACTATGTTGTAGTCCATTATTTCACTTCCAAGAGACATAGTCAACAGCGTCCTTTCTGATTCACCCATGCCGGTTTTAACTTCCTTCATTTATAGGTGTTGCTGTGGAGGCTTCATTTGTTTCTGTCCATATGGATTTTATCTTTCTTGATTTTTTTTTTTTTTTTTTTTTGGAGCGAGAGCCTCAAGCTGTCACCCTGGATAGAGTTCTGTGGCATCACAGCTCACAGCAACCTCCAATTCCTGGGCTCAAGCGAGTCTCTTGCCTCTGCCTCCCAAGTAGCTGGGACTACAGGCGCCCGCCACAACGCCTGGCTATTTTTGGTTGCAGCCGTCATTGTTGTTTGGCGGGCCGGGGCTGGATTCGAACCTGCCAGCTCAGGTGTACGTGGCTGGCGCCACAGCCTATTGAGCCACAGGCGCCGAGCCTCTTGATTTTTTTTTTGAGACAGAGTCTCACTTTCTTGCCGGTGGGGTAGAGTGCTGAGGCATCATAGCTCAGAGCAACCTTCTAATTCTTGGGCTATAAACGATTCTCTTGCCTCAGCCTGGGACTATAGATGCCTGCCACAATGCCTAGCTATTTTTAGAGATGGGGTCTCACAGTAGCTGAGGCTGGTCTCCAACTGGTGAGCTCAGGCAATCCACCCACCTCTGCCTCCCAATGTGCTGGGATTACAGGTATGAGTCACTGAGCCTGGCCCTTGCTTGATTGTTATGTATCTCAGAACTTTTCTTTTTTTTTTTTTGAGACAGAGCCTCAAGCTGTCACCCTGGGATAGAGTGCTTTGACATCACAGCTCACAGCAACCTCCAATTCCTGGACTCAAGCGAGTCTCCTGCCTCTGCCTCCCAAGTAGCTGGGCCACAGGTGCCTGCCTCGGCGCCCAGCCGTTTTTGGTTGCAGCTGTCATTGTTGTTTAGTGGGCCCTGGCTGGATTTCAACCTGCCAGCTCAGGTGTATGTGGCTGGCGCCTTAGCCCGTTGAGCCAGAGGCACGGAGCCAATCTCAGAACTTTTCTAATCACCTGTGTACCACGCACTCTAGCCTGGGTGACAGCTCTAAAAACAAAAACAAAACAAATCAAATTTTAAAACTCCACCAGAGCCTCTGTGACATTAATATATCCGTGTATCTCATAATGGAAATAAATCAACACATATAAAAATGAAAGCATTTCTAAAACGTATTACAATTATCAATCACTACAACCACACAGAAGATACTGCATTTCCTTCTCTCCTTTTAAGACTTTTTTTTTTTTTTGGAGACAAAGTCTCAAGCTGTCACCCTGGATAGAGTGCTATGGCATCACAGCTTACAGCAACCTCCAATTCCTGGGCTCAAGAGAGTCTCCTGCCTCAGCCTCCCAAGTAGCTAGGACTACAGGCACCAGCCACAACGCCTGGCCATTTTTTGGTTGCAGCTGTCATTGTTGTTTGGCGGGCCCTGGCTGGATTCGAACCCGCCAGCTCAGGTATATGTGGCTGACACTTTATCCTGTTGAGCCATAGGCGCCGAGCCTTAAGTACTTTTTTGACAGATATAAACAATATTCTGAACTCCATAATTGCCAAAATACTGGTGCTACACAATAACCAAGAAGAATGCTGAATTTTTAAACCATACTACTGAGGAGCGTTCTGAAAACTAACACAGCTAAAAGTAAGGCTTTTAATGAAAATGAAAATAACACCAGAAAATGACGTGGTTTCCTAGCCTGTGAACACGAAAGGCTTTCTGTTACTGCTGAATTTTCTCACCTCGTTTATGAAGTACAAAGTTACAACCTGATGCTAATCTGCGCCTCTCCAGAACATTGCCAAGTAGCCTTTTGTGGTCTGCCCTTAAGCCATTTTGATGCCTACTAACAAATAAGATGACAGCAGTAGAAAGTAATGGGACGTTTGAGAACACAAGTTCCTGTCTGGTGAAGCCTCGGCAGATGTTATACATTTGGACATTAATAATGAAGCTTTTCCTACAAGGCCTCTTGGTATTTTACTTGCAAAGTGGATTCAAACAAATCAGCTTGGAAAAGGGCAGTCACAGGGGCTCAGAGCTGGACTAAATACCGTCAACAAAGGACCCTTGCCAGCAGTGAACATTCTCGGCGAGCAGAGATTCAAATAAATTTTAGACCTTCTAAACTTAACAAATTGAAAAAGAGCAAAAACCCAGTGTTGGGCCAGTAATAAATGGGACCGATACTACAAACTACTAAAAGGAAAGATAATTTCAGTGACACTGTAAATTAACATATAAGAAAATAAACTGTCATATTGCTTCATTACCATAGTTCCAAAATGGAAGGGGTGGGGACGACGTGGGCTTCAACTGAAAGGCCTAGTGCAGTTAACGCAGATGTATAATTCCTGCACTTTGGGAGGCGAAAGCAGGAGAATTGCTTGGGGCCAGGAGTTTGAGACCAACCTAAGCAACATGACAGAACCCAATTTCTACCAAAAAAAAAAAAAAACCTGAGACAAGAGAATCACCTAAACCCAAGAGCTGGAGGTTGCTCTGAGCTGTGACCCTATGGCACTCTACCGAGGGCGACAGCTTGCTGTCTCAAAAAAAAAAAGAATGAAACAAGACAACAATTTTATTTATTTATTTGAGACAGAGTCTCATTCTGTAGCCCTTGGTACAGTGCCCTGGCATCATAGCTCACAATAACATCAAACTCTTGGGCTCAAGTGATTCTCTTGTCTCAGTTTCCTGAGTAGCTGGGATTACAGGTGCCTGCCTTCACACCTCGCTAATTTTTTCTGTTTTTAGTAAGAGATGGGGGACTTGTTCTTGCTCAGGCCGGCTGGTCTTGAGCTCCTGAGCTCAAGCAAACCACCTGCCTCGGTCTCCCAGAGTCCTGGGATTACAGACCTGAGCCACAGCACCCAGCCAAGAAAACTTTTTTTTTTTTTGGTAGAGACAGAATCTCACTCTATCACTCTTGGTAGAGTGCCATGGCGTCACACAGCTCACAGCAACCTCCAGTTCCTGGGCTTAGACGATTCTCTTGCCTCAGCCTCCCAGGTAGCTGGGACTATATGCCCCGCTAGTCTTTTGTCGCAGTTTTCCTGGGGCTGGGTTTGAACCACCATCCTGTGCCCTACCCACTGAGGCACAGGTGTCGCCCAAGAAAACAATTTTTTTTTTTGCAGTTTTTGGCTGGGGCTGGGTTTGAACTTGCCACCTCCAGCATATGGGGCTGGCACCCTACTCAATGAGCCACTAGCGCTGCCCAAGAAAACAATTTTTTTTTTTTTTTGGTGGAGACAGAGTCTCACTCTATCGCCCTTGGTAGAGTGCTGTGGAGTCACAGCTCACAGCAACCTCCAGCTCTTGGGCTTAAGCGATTCTCTTGCCTCAGCCTCCCAAGTAGCTAGAACTACAGGTGCCTGCCACAGCACCCAGCTAATTTTTGATGCAGTTTGGCCAGGGACGGGTTTGAACCCGCAGCCCTTGGTATATGGGGTCGGCACCCTACTCGTTGAGCCACAGGCGCCGCCCAAGAAAACAATTTTTAAACAAAGAATTCCACTGAAAAATATTAAAATGTCTGTAGAAAATAATTCTAGGCTGAAATTCAGAGGAAGAAGTGGTGAAAAAGGATGTGAGTTGGCAGCAAGAAACAAATCACACAGGAGTTTACTTATTAGTAGAAACTACCACCAGAAAATTAAATAATTCTTTTTACATTTTAGAAAAACTCACTTTGAGTATTTATGCATCATTATGTTTGTTCTTAGAAGGGAGACCCCAGCTACGTGGAATCTGTCAGGTATGGCATGTTTAGATTATTTATATTGAGCAGATACACATTTCACCCTTTCTTGGGGGTTCCTGCTGGGGTCTCCTAATTATCTGACAGTACACACCAAAGGCTAAAATCTTTTCATGCAAAACTCTGACTAGATAAGCTAAGTAGTTAAAAAAGTTATAAAGTGGCCACCTATGTGTTTTGTTTAAGCTGTTGAGAGGCCCTCAAAATTAGAAGAGGCTTTGAAGGGATGCCCAGGCCCGGACTCTGACTGTATAACCTTCACTAAATGATTCCTCAACCTTGCTAAGTACCCAAAGTAACAGTAAAATAATTAGCTCCAGGCTCGGCGCCTGTGGCTCAATGGGCTAAGGCGCCAGCCACGTACACTTCAGCTGGCGGGTTCGAATCCAGCCTGGGCCCACCAAACAACAATGACAGCAACCAAAAAATGGTTGGGCGTTGTGGCGGGCACCTGTAGTCCCAGCTACTTAGGAGGCGGAGGCAGGAGACTCGCTTAAGTCCAGGAATTGGAGGTTGATGTGAGCTGTAATGCCACTGCACTCTATCCAGGGTGACAGCTTGAGGTTCTGTCTCAAAAAATAATAATAATAATAATAATTAGCTCCAAACAGCTTAGTATGCTGTTCCCTCCACCCTTCCACCCAGCAGTCCTATTTATTTATTTATTTATTTTTTGAGTCAGTCTCACTACGTCACTTGGGGCAGAGTGCCCTGGAGTAACAGCTCACCGCAATCTCGAACTCTTGGGCTTAAGTGATTCCCTTGCCTCAGCCTCCCAAGTAGCTGGGACTATAGGCACCTGCCACAATACCCGGCTACTCTTAATTTTATCCCTTGGAACCTGAGATAGCAGATAAAAGACACTCTCCCTTAATCCTTCAAATATCCATCAGTAACGATTTATAGACCATAGAAAAAAATAAATAAGGATCAGTCCATAATGATACAATAAATAATTTAAGGAATAAATAAATAGAAGAAAAGGTATAACACTTTCATGCAGTAGAATTTACATTAACAAATGTAAAAGGAATGGTAGGAATAGAAAATGATCATTTAGCAAACACCATATTAATAACTGCAGGAGGCTGCTGGGTGCCTGAAGCACAGTGGTTACGGCACCAGCCACATACACCGGGGCTGGCGGATTCGAACCCAGCGAGGGCCAGCTAAACAACTGCAACAAAAAAATAGCTGGGAGTTGTGGCAGGTGCTTGTAGTTGGAGCTACATGGGAGGCTGAAACAAGAGAATCGCTTGTGCCCAAAAGTTTGAGGTTATTGTGAGCCCAGAAGGTTGAGGTTACTATGATGTCACAGCACTCTACTGTGGAGGACATAGTGAGACTCTGTCTCAAAAAAAATAATATGGGCAGAACCTGTGCCTCAGTGAGTAGGGCGCCAGCCCCATATACCACGGGTGGCGGAGTTTGAACCCAGTCCCAGTCAAACTGCAACAAGAAAAACAAAATAGCCTGGCATTGTGGCAGTCGCCTGTAGTCTCAGCTACTAGGGAGGCTGAGGGAAGAGAATCGCCCAAGCCCAATAGCTGGAGGTTGCTATGAGCTGTGACACCAGGACACTCTACCCAGGGTGACAGCTTGAAACTGTCTCAAAAAAAAATTGTCTATTAATGCTGAATATGATGAAAAATGGAGTATATGCATGTTCTCCAAGTATCTCCCCTAAAGATTTTTGTTGTTGTTGTTTGGAGACAGAGTCTCAAGTTGTCACCCTGGATAGAGAGCACTGACATCATACCTCACAGCAACCTCCCACTTGGGCTGAAGCAATCCTCTTGCCTCAGTTTTTCTATTTGTATTTATTTATTTATAGCGATAAAGTCTCACTATGATGCCCCCAGTAGGGTGCCATGGCATCACAGCTCACAGCAACCTCAAACTCCTAGGCCTAAGCGATTCTCTTGCCTCAGCCTCCCAAATACCTAGGGCTACAGGCACCTGACACAACACCCAGCTATTTTTTTGTTGCAATTCTCCTTGTTGTTTAGCAGGCCCAGGCCGGGTTTGAACCTGCCCTCCTCAGTGTATGTGGCTGGTGCCCTAACCACTGAGGGGCAAGCGCCAGCTAGTTTTTATATCTTTAGTAGAGATCGAGTCTCACTTTTGCTCAGGCTGGTCTCAAACTTGTGATCTCAAGCTAACCACCTGCCTAGGATTACAGGCATGAGCCACCACACCCAGCCAAGGTATTTATTAATTACAAAGGGAAACAGTAATTTTAGAGAGAAGAAACATGGCAGAAGCATAAGCCAAGAGAGTAAAGTTAATTCAGATGAGATCTTCTATATGATACACAGAGCCAGGTACATAACTTTTGTGAGTTATTGCCAAAATTGTTTATGCTAAATGTAATTATGAGGAAATACCAAGCAAAGCCAATTGGAAGCACATTCCACAAAATAATCACAATTCTCTCTTTTTTTTGTAGAGACAGAGTCTCACTTCATCAACCTTGGTAGAGTGCCGTGGCGTCACACAGCTCACAGCAACCTCCAACTCCTGGGCTTAGGTGATTCTCTTGCCTCAGCCTCCTGAGTAGTTGGGACTACAGGTGCCCGCCACAACGCACGGCTATTTTTTGTTCTGGTTGTTTTGCAGTTTGGCAGAGACTGGGTTTGAACCCTCCACCTTCGGTATATGGGGCCGGCGCCCTACTCCCTGAGCCACAGGCGCCGCCTATAATCACAATTCTTGAGAAGTACTAATATAGGGAAAGACAAAGAAACACTAAGGAATACTGCAGTCCAGATTAAGGGATAATCACACCTAAATGCAATGAGAGAGCCTACACTGAATCCTACACCCAGAAAAGGACATTAGTGGGAAAACTGGCCAAATATGAATTAAGTCTTGAGGATGGGTTAATACTAGTTTTTCAATGTTAACATCCTGGCTTTCATCATGGTACTACGGTTATGAAAGATGTTAACATCCGGCAATGTTGAATAAAGTGTATGAGAGAACTTTCTGTACTATTTTTACAATAGTTTAAAAAATTTCAGCGTGTGCTTCGGCAGCACATATACTAACATTGGAATGATACAGAGAAGATTAGCATGGCCCCTGCTCAAGGACGATACGCAAATTTGTGAAGCGTTCCATAAAATAAAATGTACTAAAAAAAAGAAAATTTCAGGCCATATCCAAATAAAAAATAAACATAAACCTACCATAGCTTGAGCCCATAACCCTTACCTTATGGCGCCTTTTCTCCCTCAGGGGTTGACATTAAATGGAACTTTTACAGATGAGAAATGGATTTAATACTGTCTAGCATGCTAATCACTCTGTTCTATAATCCTAAAGCTATACTTTGTTTTTCATTTTTTTTATTTTTGTTTATTTTTGTTTTTCATTTTAATTCAAAATTTCTTTGCTTTACTTTCTTTCTTTTTCTATGAAAACAGGGTTATACTCTGCTACCCAGGCTGGAGTGCAGTTGAGAGTTTGCCTGCATTGAGAATAAGACGGAGTCAGTCAGGCTAGGGCAGAGACAACATCCGGGGTGGTGAGTGTAGGTCCTACCTGACCTTCATCTCATTTTTTCCATTCTTATTGTTTTGTAAATTTACCTCCCACCCTAAAGATACCTATCTTGAGTAGTTTAGGAGGATTGATTTAGGAGATTAACTTTTGAATCGGAAATGTTGTAATAGGTCACTGGATTATGCTGATTATTGTTTAAGATAAGGATTAATGCGGTCTTTGCTTTGAACTTTTATGTATAAAACTGTGATTTTGGAAATGGAAAAGCAGAACAATCTTGTAGAGGCTACTCTCACTGTTCTCCAGAAATGGTGGTCTTCTCAAAGTTAAAGCTTGTTGGAATTAAATCATATCTCTGCCTATTGGCTTGACCTTAGTAGGCTTCTGGACCCCTTCGTCTGCTAACACTGAGGCCTGATCACAGCTCACTGCAACCTCAAATTCCTGGTCTCACATGGTCTTCCTCTTGCCCTTCTGCTTCAACCTTCCCTTACTAGGACTATAGGTCTGAGGTGTGTGTGCTGCCATGCCCAGCTAAATGTTCAAAGTTCTTTTGTAGAGATAGTCTCATGAAGATCTTTAATAGGCTCAAGCAGTCCTCCCACCTCACCCTCCCAAAGTGCTGTAATTAAACGACTGAGTCTTTAAAACAAACCCCGAAATGCCATCGATGTCATTTTGTAACCTGTTTTATTTTTCCACTTCTTACATTTTAAAACCATCCTTCATTTCTTTAAGTTAAAGTAGGCATGCATACTTTGAAGATTCTAGTCAAAATGCTCTCCAGATACATAGAACCCACTTATTTTCTGAGTGCCATGACCGTTCCAGTACAACTTGGGTTCCCCACATTTACTGACCTTGTTCTTTCACCTTTCCAAACTGAAATGGCAAAAAACATAAACAAAAACAAATTCAACTGGCAAAAAATAGCTTCTTAAAATAATGCATGCTTGGCCTGGCCCAGTGACTCAGACCTGTAATCCAAGCACTCTGGGAGGGTGAGGTAGGTGAATTTCTTGAGATCAGGAGTTTGAGAATAGCCTGAGCAAGAGTAAGACCAGTCTACTAAAGAGAGAAGAAAACTAGCCATGCATAGTGGCACATGCCTGTTGTCCCAGCTACTTAAGAGGCTGAGGCAAGTGAGACTCTGACTCCAAAAGGAAAAATAAAAGCATACTTTTCATATTATTATAGAATATGACTACTTAAAAATTATTATTTTTTTGTATTTATTTGACTTTGTTAACTAAGATATGTCATGTCCCCCTCAGTAGAGTGCTGTGGCATCACAGCTCAGAACAACCTCAAACTCTTGGGCTTAAGCAATTCTCTTGCCTCAGCCTTCCAAGTACCTGGGGACTACAGGTGCCCACCACAACACTGGGCTATTTTTCTGTTGTTGCAGTTGTCATTGTTGTTTAGCTGGCTCAAGTCAAGCTGAAACCTGCCAGCCTCAGTGCATGTGGTTGGTGTTATAACCACTGTGCTACGGGCGTTGAGTCTATCATCATTATTATTATTATTATTGGGTTTTTTTGCACTTTTTGGCTAGGGCTGGGTTTGAACCCGCCATCTGCAGCAGATGGGGCCGGTGCCCTACTCCTTTAAGCCACAGGTGCCGCCCTTATTATTATTATTTTGATAACAGAGTCTCAAGCTGTCAACCTGGGTAGAGTGCCATGGTGTCATCTTAGCTCACAATAACCTCCAATTCTTAAGCTCAATCGTTCCTGTTGCCTCAGTTTTTTTTGTTTTTAGTAGAGATGGGTTACTGTAATTTAATACATGCTACTATTTTGAGATTAGAATATTATTAAAAGGGCTCGGTGCCTGTGGCTCAACGGGCTAAGGCACCAGCCACGTACACCTGAGCTGGTGGGTTCGAATCCAGCCCAGGCTGGCCAAGCAACAATGACGGCTGCAACCAAAAAATGGCCGGGTGTTGTGGCGGGTGCCTGTAGTCCTAGCTACTTGGGAGGTGGAGGCAAGAGACTGACTTGAGCCCAGGAATTGGAGGTTGCTGTGAGCTGTGATGTCATAGCACTCTATCCAGGGTGACAGCTTGAGGCTCTGCCTCCAAAAAAAAGACTCGCTTGAGCCCAGGAATTGGAGGTTGCTGTGAGCTGTGATGCAACAGCACTCTATCCAAGGTGACAGCTTGAGGCTGTGCCTCAAAAAAATAAATAAATAAATACATAAATAAAAGAAAGAAAGAAAGAAAGAAGGCTTGGCACCCTAAGGACAGTGGTTACAGTGCCAGCCACATACATGGAAGTTGGTGGGCTCAAACCCAGCCTGGGCCAGGAAACCAACAATGACAATAGCAACAAAAAATAGCTGGGTATTGTGGCGGGCACCTGTAATCCCAGCTACTTGGGAGGCTGAGGCAAGAGAATCGCCTAAGCGCAGGAGTTGGAGGTTGCTGTGAGCTGTGACGCCATGGTACGCTACCAAGGGCGATAAAGTGAGGCTCTGTCTCTTAAAAAAAAAAAAATGTTCCTATCCCTTGAATTACTGTAAGAAACAATTGCTAAAACCAAATGTTGGAGAAGATGTAGATGGGCAGTACCTGTGGCTCAGTGAGTAGGGTGCCGGCCCCATATACCAAGGGTGGTGGGTTCAAACCCGGCCCTGGCCAAACTGCCACAAAAAATAGCCAGGTGTGGTGGCAGGCGCCTGTAGTCCCAGCTACTAGGGAGAATTGCCTAAGCCCAAGAGCTGGAGGTTGCCGTGAGCTGTGACGCTACAGCACTCTACCTGTAGTCTACCATTGTGGCAGGCACATGTAGTCCCAGCTACTCGGAAGGCTGAGGCAAGAGAATTGCCTAAGGCCAGGAGTTGGAGGTTGCTGTGAGCTGTGATTGCAGAGCGCTCTACTGAGGGGGACAAAGTGAAACTCTGTCTCTTAAAAAAAAAAAAAGATGTAGAGCAAATGAGCTCTCATAATTGGTAGGAATGTAAAATGGTACATCAGTTTAAGAAAATTGTTTGCAGTTTCTTTAAACAATTAAACATCTACTCTATGATTCAGCAATTCCATTTCTAGGTACTTATCCGAGAAAAATGAAAATGTATAATATACAAAGGGAAGAAAAGGAAAATAAACAACCAAAGCCATGTGCATGTTCACAACAGCTTTATTTGTAATAGTCCCAAACCAAAAACAATCCAAATGTCCATCAACAAGAAAATGAATTAATAACGTGTGGTATATTCTTATAATGGAAAACTTCTCAGAAATAAGAAGAATCAAATGGTTCAGCGCCTGTGGCTCAATGGGCTAAGGTGCCAGCCACATACACCTGAGCTGGCGGGTTTGAATCCAGCCCAGGCCCGCCAAACAACAATGACAGCTGCAACCAAAAAATGGCCGGGCATTATAGCAGGTGCCTGTAGTCCCAGCTACTTGGGAGGCAGAGGCAAGAGACTCACTTGAGCCCAGGAATTAGAGGTTGCTGTGAGCTATGAGTGCTCACATAGATGCCACAGCACTCTATCCAGGGTGACAGCTTGAGGCTCTGTCTCAAAAAAAAAAAAAAAAAGAAGAAGAATCAAATGACTTGAACCCAGAAAAATGGCTTACAATGTGGCTAGGCCCGAGATTATCTAGGTGGCCTGGTTGGTTTATGTCCCATGTTACCTTCAGGGCATCTCTTCCATGCTTTTTTTTTTTTTAAAGAGATAGAGTCTCACTTTGTCCCTCTCAGTACAGCGCCCTGCCATCACAGCTCACAGCAACCTCCAACTCCTGGCCTTAGGCAATTCTCTTGCCTCAGCCTCCCGAGTAGCTGGGACTACAGGTGCCTGCCACAATGCCCGGCTATTTTTGTTGCAGTTTGGCTGAGGCCGGGTTTGAACCCGCCACCTTCAGTATATGGGGCGAGTGCCCTACTCACTGAGCCACTGGCGCCACTCTCTTCCATTCTTGTTGTGTATTTAGCTTAAACCTCAAAGCATTTATCTTGAGTAGTTTAGGATGATTGATTTGGGAACTTACTTTTTTTCTTTTTTTGGAGATAGTCCCATTTTGTCGCCCAGGCTAGAGTGCCATAGCGTTAGCCCATCCCATCCTGGGTTTAAGCAGTACTTGTGCCTTGGACTCTGAAGCAGCTGAGACTAGAAGTCTCAATCCCCCACCACAATGTCCAGCTGATTTTTCTGTCTTGCTCTTGCTCAGATTGGTGTCACACTCCTAAGTTCAAGGGATCCTCCTGCCTCGGCCTCCCAGAGTGCTAAGACTATAAGTGTTACTGGACAGAGGGTCAGGTCTCCTGTCAGCATGCATAGACGGGGATAGGTCCCCCAAACTTTGTCAGAAGACCAGGATTCTAGAGAACAGTGAGAATAGCCTCTCCAAGACAGTTCTGTTCTTCCATTTCCAAAATTAGTTGTATACATAAAAGTTCAAAGTAAAGACCACACAGACCCCTATTCCAAATAATAATCAGCACAACTCGGTGACCTATTATAACATTTCTAAATCAAAATCTCCTGGGTCAATTGACCTAAACTACTCTAGAGATGCATCTTTAGGGTGGGAGGTAAACTGACCACACCAGCTGTGTCAAATGGGAGGTAGGGGGTGAAGGTCAGGCAGAACCTAAACCAACCACAGGAGCTGTGCTGTCCGCCCTGGTCTGCCTGACTCCATCCTACTCTCACTACATGTGCTTTTGCAGGCATTAGCTACCTTGCCCTGGTAGATTAATTTTTTCGAATTGAAAAAGTTAGAATGGGTCGTGGGTTATGTTGATTATTTATTTATTAGATAGAATCTCACTATGTCGCCCTTGGTAGGGTGCCCTGGCATCACAGTTCACAGCAACCTCAAACTCTTGGGCTTCAGCAATTCTCTAGCCTCAGCCTCCCAAGTAGCTGGGACTATAGGCGCTAGCCAGTGTCCAGCTATTTTTTGTTGTTGTTTGGCAGGCCCAGGCGTTTTCAAACCTGCCAGCCCCAGTGTATGTGGCTAGTACCCTAGCCTCTGAGCTACGGGCACCGAGCCTGATAATTATTTATTCAGGTAATGGTTAATATAGTTTGTGCTTTTTTTTTTTTCGAATTTTTTTTTTGAGACAGAGTCTTACTCTGTTACCCTCAGTAGAGTGCTGTGGCGTCACAGCTTAGAGCAACCTCAAACACTTGCGCTTAAGTGATTCTCTTGGCTCATCTTCCCTAGTAGTTGGGATTACAGACACCTGCCACAACACCTGGCTATTGTTTTGTTGTAGTTATCATTGTTTAGCAGGCCTAGAGTGGGTTCGAACCAGTATATGTGGTTGGTGACTTAGCCACTGAGCTACCAGCACTGAGCTAAAAAGAAAACTGGCAAGATTTGCATATTTCTTTCTTTTCCTTCTTGTTGTTTTTTTTTTTGAGACAGAGCCTAAAGCTGTCGCCCTGGGAAGAATGCTTTGGCATCACAGCTCACAGCAACCTCCAACTCCTGGGTGGCACCTGGGACTTAGTGGGCAGGGCACCAGCCCCATATACTGAGGGTGATGGGTTCAAACCTGACCCCGACCAAACTGCAATAAAAAATAGCCAAGCATTGTGGCAGGCGCCTGTAGTCCCAGCTACACAGGAGGCTGAGGCAGGAGAATCGCCTAAGCCCAGAAGTTGGAGGTTGCTGTGAGCTGTGTGATACCAGGGCACTCTACTGAGGGCGACAAAGTGAAACTCTGTCTCTACAAAAAAACTCCAACTCCTGGGTTTAAGGGATTCTGTTGCCTCATCCTCCCAAGTAACTGGGACTACAAACACCACAATGCCCCGCTATTTTTCTGTTGCGGTTGTCATTGTTGTTGGGCAGGCCTGGGCTGGATTTGAACTACTAACTCTGGTGTATGAGGCTGGTGCCTTATCTGCTTGAGCTATAGACAGGGAGCCTAGATTTATATATTTCTTTTCTTTTCTTTTCTTTCTTTCTTTCTTTTTTTTTTTTTTTTTTGGAGACAAGAATCTCATTATGACCTCAGTAGAGTGCCATGGTGTTATAGCTCACAGCAACCTCAAACTCTTGGGCTCAAGTGTCTCTTGCCTCAGCCTCCCGATTAGCTGGGACTACAGGCACCCACCACAACACCCTGCTGTTCTTTGTTTAGCAGACCTGGGCCAGGTTTGAACCCACCAGCCCTGGTGCTTGTGGCTGGCGCCCTAACCACTGAGCTATGGATGTTGAGTCTTGCTTGACACTTTGATGTATAAAACTGTGGTTTTGGAAATGGAAGGGCAGAACAGTCTTTGACAGACTACTCTCATTGTTGTCCAGAATTTCTGGCAATAAAGCTATTGGACCTAATCCCCATCTCTGCATTTGGCTAACAGTGACAGGTGACTAGACCCTCTCTGTCTGAGAACAGACTGATACATGCAAAATTAATGGATCTCAGTATTATGCTGAGTGCCAAGATAATTCAATGAGGCAAGAACAGTCTTTTCAACAAATTGCATTGGGACAACTAGATTTCCAAATCCAAAAGAAAAAACTCGGACACTTCCATCACACCAAATACAAAATTAAAATGGATCAAAGATCTTGAAATCATAGCTGAGCTATAAATTCCGTAGGAAATACAACAAATATTAATGTTTGTGACTTTGAACAATCAGTTTTTTTTTTTTTTTTTGGAGACAGACTCTTACTATGTCGCCCTTTGTGGAGTGCCATGGTGTCAAGCTCACAGCAACCTCAAACTCTTGGGCTTAAGTGATTCTTTTGCCTCTGCCTCCCAAGAAGCTGGAACTACAGGCACCCACCACAATGCCCAGCTATTTTTTGGTTGTAATTGTCATTGTTGTTTGGCAGGCCCAAGCTGAATTTGAACCTGCCAGCTCCAATGTATGTGGCTGGTGCCCTAGCCGCTGAGCTATAGGCGCCAAGCCCGGACAATCAGTTTTTAAAATATGACACTAAAAACACAAGCAACCAGAGAAAAAGGTCGACTGACCATAATCAAACATTAAAACTTCTCAATAAATCACCAAGAAAGTCAAAGGATAACCTGCCTTATGAGAGATAAATTTGTAGGTCAGGCATGTGGTAAGAGACTGGTGATTAAGATGCATAAAGCACTATAATGATCTAATGATAAAAATACAACTAGTTCAATTTAAAAATCAATAGAAGAGACAGGTGTGATGCCTCCAGCCACAAGTCTCAGGAACTTGGGAGGTGAATGGCTTGAGGCTAGGAGTCAAAGGCTGCAGAGGGCCTAGAACTCCCAGACTGGTGACTTTCCCAATCACCAGCAGAGCTAGGAAACATTCATTGATGAGACCTAGTCTCAAAAAAACGAAGACAATTTTCCAAAGATACACAAATGGCCAATGGGCACAGGAAATGTGATAATATCAATAACCACCCAAGATTCCACTTCACTCTCCTAAACTATCCACCCATCTAGAATTTTTAAGATGGATATGTAACAAGTGTCAGCCAGGATGTAGAGAAATTGGACTGCTCAGACTCTGCTAGTGGCAATGTAATACGATGCAGCTGCTTTGCAAAAGTCTGGCAGTTCCAGTAGAAGTTAAATATAGAATTAACATACTGTTAGGTAGATGGTTAGAATTCTAGCTTTCCTAAGGAAAACAGGGCAAAATAGGTGCTCTGCCTTTGGGGTGCTTGGAGGAAGTGTCCCACCTGGGAAGAAATACAAAGGTAGACCACCTTAGTGTTGCCCCACCTTACTCCAATGCCAGAACAGAGGAAAGCCCCAGGGCCAGGCACCATAGAATTTGGAAAGTGACTTAGACCTAATTATGACATTGTTAACTGTTCATCACAATGGTTCAAGAAGGAGGGCCACAGCCCATAGTATAATTAAAACAGGACCCCAGACTTTTCTTTCTTTTTTTTTTTTTGTAGAGACAGAGTCTCACTTTATTGCCCTCGGTAGAGTGCCGTGGCATCACACAGCTCACAGCGACCTCTGACTCCTGGGCTTAGGCGATTCTCTTGCCTCAGCCTCCCGAATAGCTGGGACTACAGGTGCCCACCACAACGCCTGGCTATTTTTCTGTTTTGCAGTTCAGCCGAGGCCAGGTTTGAACCCGCCACCTTCAGTATATGGGGCCAGCACCCTACTCGATGAGCCACAGGTGCCGGCCCCCCAGACTTTTCTTTACAGTAATCACGTAGGCCCATTGTTGTCTATGGCCAGCATATCTTACTGTGTATACCTATGTCTTACTCTTGCTCTATAAACCTTTCTCTTCCTCAATACATTTTGACTCATGCTTGCCTTGCTTTTTGTGGGTTTGGTCATTCTTCGAACACACCAGGAACCAAGAACGTAGACAATTACCTGAACCTCAATAACATGACCCAGCAATCCCATACCTTGTATGTACTTGAGAAATGAAAACGTGTCTACACAAAAAATTCCATATAAATGATCACAGCAGAATTTTTCACAGTAGCCCAAAGGCGCAGGGGGAGAGATGGCCATCAACTGGTGAACTCAGATATATAAAATGAGCGATATAGGGCCAGGCGCAGTGGCTCAGGCCTGTAAACCTAGCAGTCTGGGAAGCCAAGGCGGGTGGATGGCCTGAGCTCACAGGTTCCAGACCAACCTGAACAAGTGAGAGAACCCACCTCTTAAAAAAAAAAAAAGTAGCCAGGCATGCTGGCTGGCACCTGTAGTCCCAGCTACTTGGAAGCTGATACAAGATACTTGCTTGAGCCCAAAAGGTTGAGGTTGCTGTGAGCTATAACTCAAAGGTAGTCTACCGAAGGCAACAAACTGAGACTCCGTCTCAGAAAATAAACGAATAAACATATAAGGAGCTATATACATACAATGGAACATCATTCAGAAAAAATATTTAGGCACTGATATGTGCTACAATATGGTTGAACATTGGAAACATTATGCCAAGAGAAAAAAAGCTACAAAATGGCATATAGTGCATGATTCCACTTATGTGAAATTTATATCTCAGTACAGTTTTTTGTTTTTTTGAGACAGAACCTCAAGCTATCACCCTAGGTAGAGTGCCGTGCCATCACAGCTCACTGCAACCTCCAACTCCTGGGCTCAAGGGATTCTCCTGCCTCCGCCTCCCAAGTAGCTGGGACTACAGGTGCCTGCCACAATTCCCGGCTATTTTTTGGTTGCAGCCATCATTGTTGTTTGGCGGGCCCAGGCTGGATTTGAACCCACCAGCTCAGGTGTATGTGGCTGGTACCTTAACCAGTTGAACCACAGGCACCGAGCCTAAAGCTGGATTTTGTTAGTTTGTTTTGAGACAGAGTCTCACTGCCTCGCTCTGTAGCGTGCTGTGGTGTCCTAGCTCACAACAATCTCAAACTGTTGGGGTCAAGCAATCCACATGTTTTAGCCCCCCCCAGTAACTGAAACTATATGTACCTGCCCCAACGTACAGCACTTTTTTTTTTTTTTTTTTTTGAGACAGAGCCTCAAGCTGTCTCCCTGGATAGAGTGTTGTGGCATCACAGCTCACAGCAACCTCCAATTCCTGGGCTCTAGTGAGTCTCTTGCCTCTGCCTCCCAAGTAGCTGGGACTACAGGCGCCCGCCACAATGCCCGGCCATTTTTTGGTTGAGGCCGTCATTGTTGTTTGGCAGGCCCGGGCTGGATTCGAACCTACCAGCTCAGTTGTACGTGGCCAGCGCCTTAGCCGGTTGAGCCACAGGCGCTGAGCCTTATTATTTTTTTTTTTTTGGAGACAAAGTATCATTTTGTCACCCTCAGTAGAGAGCCCTGGCCTCACAGCTCACAGCAACGTCAAACTCTTGGGCATAAGAGATTCACTTGCCTCAGCCTCCCAAGTAGCTGGCAGTACAGGTGCCCACTACCAACACCCAGTTATGTTTTTTGTTTGCTTGTTTGTTTTTTGGTTGCAGTTGTCATTGTTTTGCAGGCCCGGGCAGGGCTTCAACCTACCACCTTCTGTATATGTGGGTGGCGCCCTATTCACTGAGCTATGGGAGCTGAGCCATAGCTATTTATTTTTAGAGATGGGGTCTCACTCTTGCTCAGGCTGGTCTGGAAGTCCTGAGCTCAGGCAATCCACCTGCCTGAGGCTCCTGTAGTGCTAGGATTATAGGTATGAGCCACTTATCCTAATTTTTTTTTGAGACAGAGCCTCGAGAAGTCACCTTGGGTAGAGTGCCGTGACATCACAGCTCATTGCAACCTCCAACTCCTGGGCTCAAGTGATTCTCCTGCCTCAGCCTCCCAAGTAGCCGAGACTACAGGCTCCTGCCACAATACCCTGCTATTTTTTGGTTGCAGCTACCATTGTTGTTTGGCGGGCCCGGGCTGGATTCGAACTGCCAGCTCAGGTGTATGTGGCTGGTGCCTTAGCTGGTTGAGCCACAGGTGCCAAGCCCACCTAGCCTATCTTAGGCATTTGTTTGTTTGTTTTAAATAAACATGTATTTCTCACAATGGAACAAGCTGTGGAGAATGAAGCTTCTTTTTTTTTTTTAGAGACAGAGTCTCATTTTGTTGCCGTGTGGAGAGTTTTGTAGCATCATAGCTCACAGCAACCTCCAACTCCTGGGCTTAGGCAATTCTCCATCTTTTTTTTTTGAGACAGAGCCTCAAGCTGTCACCCTGGATAGAGTGCTGGATTCGAACTGCCAGCTCAGGTGTAGGTGACTGGTGCCTTAGCCCGTTGAGCCACAGGTGCAGAGCCGGCTTAGGCAATTCTCTTGCCTTAGCCTCCAGAGTAGCTGGGACTACAGGTGCCTGCCACAACGCCTGGCTATTTTTTTGTTGCAGTTTGGCTAGAGCTGGGTTTGTTTGTTTGTTTTGTAGAGACAGAGTCTTACTTTATGGCCCTCTGTAGAGTGCCGTGGCGTCACACAGTTCACAGCAACCTCCAACTCCTGGATTTAGGCCATTCTCTTGCCTCAGCCTCTGAGTAGTTGAGACTACAGGCACCCACCACAATGCCCGGCTATTTTTTGTTTTGCAGTTCAGCGGAGGCTGGGTTTGAACCCACCACCTACAGTATATGGGGCTGGTGCCCTACTCGCTGAGCCACAGGCGGCACTCAGAAAGTATTTATTTATTTTTGGTTTTTTTGTTTGCAGTTTTTTTTTTTTAGA
Organism: Arctocebus calabarensis; assembly: GCA_963573935.1. Taxonomy (NCBI): domain Eukaryota; kingdom Metazoa; phylum Chordata; class Mammalia; order Primates; family Lorisidae; genus Arctocebus; species Arctocebus calabarensis. Next base: position 27,940 of record CAUYON010171079.1, read on the forward strand.
CAAAGCCTTAAGCTGTCACCGTGGATAGAGAGCCGTGACATCACAGCTCACAGCAACCTCCAATTCCTGGGTTGAAGTGAGTCTCCTGCCTCTACCTCCCAAGTAGCTGGGACCACAGGCACCCACTACAACGCCAATTTTTGGTTGCAGCCATCATTGTTGTTTGGCGGACCCAGGCTGGATTTGAACCTGCGAGCTCAGGTGTATGTGGCTGGCGCCTTAGCCTGTTGAGCCACAGGCGCCCAGCCTGCAGGTTTTTTTTTTTGGCTGGGGCTGGGTTTGAACCCACCACCTCGGGTATATGGGGCCAGCGCCCTACTCACTGAGCCACAGGCCCTGCTGACTCATCTGATTCTTTTCTCTCAGCCTCCCAGGTAGCTTGGACTACAGGGGCACAACATCCAGCTATTTTCAGAGATGGGGATTGTGCCCTGGCTCAGTCTGGCTTCTTTCTTTCTTTTTGTTTTTGTTTTTTGGCAGTTTTTTGGCTAGGGTTGTGTTTGAACCCATCAGCTTCAGTGTATGTGGCTGACGCCATAACCACTGTGCTACGGGCGCCGAGCCATCAGGCTGGTCTTGAACCTGTGAGCTCAAGCAATCCACCTGCCTTGGCCTCCCAGAGTGCTAGGATTACAGGTGTGATGGCTCACTCTGAGTTTTCTATTTTTTTTTTCTTTTTTTGAGGCAGAGTTTTACTTTGTTGCCCTCAGTAGAGTGATGTAACGTCATAGCTCACAGTAACCTCCAGCTCTTGGGCTAGGGAGGATTCTCTTGCCTCAGCCTCCCAAGTACCTGGGAGTACAGGCACCCCCCACAATGCCCAGCTAATTTTGTTGCAGTTGCCACTGCTGTTTTAGCTGGCCAGGGCTGGATTCAAACCCGTCACCACCCGTACATGGGGCCGGCGCCCTACCCACTTAGCCACAGGTGACACCTGAGTTTTATATATATATATTTTTTGTTGTTTGTTTGTTTGTTTGAGACAGAGCCTCAAGCTGTCGCCCTGGATAGAGTGCCATAGAATCACAGCTCACAGCAATCTCCAAATTCCTGGGCTCAAGTGATTGCCTCCGCCTCCCTAGTAGCTTGGACTACAGGCACCCACTACAATACTCAGCTATTTTTTTTTTTTTTTTTGAGACAGAGCCTCAAGCTATCATCTTGGATAGAGTGCTGTGGCATCACAGCTCACAGCAACCTCCAATTCCTGGGCTCAAGTGAGCCTCTTGCCTCAGCCTCCCAAGGAGCTGGGAATACAAGGGCCCACCACAACGCCCGGCCATTTTTTTGTTGCAGCCATCATTGTTGTTTGGCTGGCCCGGGCTGAATTCGAACCCGTCAGCTCAGGTGTACGTGGCTGGCACCTTAGCCCGCTGAGCCACAGGCGCCGAGCCACTCAGCTATTTTTTTGTTTGCAGCCATCATTGTTGTTTGGTAGGCCCAGGCTGGATTTGAACCTGCCAGCTTAGGTATATGTGGCTGGCACCTTAGCTGCTTGAGTTGAGCCACAGGTGCCGAGCCTGAGTTTTCTGTTTTTTGTTTTTTTTTTATAGATACAATGTCTGACCCTTGGTCATGCTAGTCTTGAACTTTTGGCCGCAAGCAATCCTGTTGCCTCAACTTCCAAAAGTGCTAGCATTACAGGTGTAATATGGCAATGCCATTAAAACAAAAACCTTCAAATCCATCTATCTTTCTTTCTTTCTTGTTTTTTTTTTAGAGAAAGAGTCTTACTTTGTCACCCATGATACAGTACCATGGCGTCACAGCTCACAGCAACCTCCAACTCTTGAGCTTAGGCAATTCTGTTCTCTCACCCTCCCAAATAGATGGAACTACAGGTGCCCACCACAACACCCAGCTATTTTTTGTGGCAGTTTGGCCGGAGTCAGGTTCAAAACCGCCAGTCATGGTATATGGAGCCAGTGCCCTACTCACTGAGCCACAGGCGCTGCCCTCTTTTTTTTTTTTTTTTTAAGACAGTTTCACTTTGTCACCCTGGGTAGAGTATGGTGGTGTCACAGCTCACAGCACCCTCAAAGTCTTGGGCTTAAGTGATTATCTTGCCTCAGCCTCCCAAGTAGTTGAGACTATAGGTGATGCCATAGTGCTTGGCTATCTTTTTTTCTTTTGAGAAAGAGTCTCACTATGACCCCCGCTGTAGTGTCATGTGCTGTCACAACTCACAGCAACCTCTAATCCCTGGGCTCTTGCCTCCACCTCCCAAGTAGCTGAGACTACAGGCGCCTGCCACAAGGCCATGGCTATTTTTTTTTTTTTTTTTGTCGCAGCTGTCATTGTTGTTTTAGCAGGCCCAGCCTGGGTTCGGAACCCATCACCTTTGGTGCATGCGGCCAGTACCGTAACCACTGTGCAATGCGCCCTGAGCCTTGGCTATTTTATTTATTTTTTTTAGGGATGAGGTTTCACTCTGGCTCAGGCAGGTCTCCAATCTATGAAATCAGATAATCCACCCACCTAGACCTCCTCGAGTGTGCTAGGATTACAGGCATGAGCCACCACGCCAGGCCCATCTCTCCTTCTATGTATTTATTCCAGAGTATAGGAAGCCAGCATAAAAAAATATATATTCTATATAATTCCAAAAAGTATAGAAAAGACAGTTGTGATAACTGTCAGATCCGCAGTCACTTGGATGGAGAGGAGTAGAATGACTAGGAAGAGGCACAAAGGAGTTTGCAGGAGAGGGTGGTGCCTATGGCTCAGTGAGTAGGGTGCTGGTTCCCATATACCTGGGGAGGCGGGTTCAAATCCAGTACTGGCCAAACTGCAACAATAACAACAAAAATAGACAGCACTGCGGTGGGCGCCTGTAGTCCCAGCTACTTGGGAGGCTGAGGCAAAAGAATCTCCTAAGCCCAAGAGCTGGAGGTTGCTGTGAGGTGTGACACCAGGGGACTCTACCGAGGGTGACAAAGTCAAACTCTGTTAAAATAAAAAGGAGTTTGTAGGAGATAAATGTGAGTGTCTTGCTATGCACTCATAAAAAATAGTTGAATACAGGCAGCGCCTATGGCTCATCGCATAGGGTGCCGGCCCCATATACCGAAGGTGGCGGGATCAATCCTGGCCTCTGCCGAATTGCAAATCAGAAAAATAGCCAGGCGTTGTGGCGGGCGCCTGTGGTCCTATCTACTTGGGAAGCGGAGGCAAGAGACTCTTGAGCCCAGGAATTGGAGGTTGCTGTGAACTGTGATGCCACAGCATTCTGCCCAGAGTGACAGCTTGAGGCTCTGTGGTGCTGCCCTGGATTTCCTTTCATTTATTTATTTTTTTGAGAACAAACCTCCAGGTGTCGCCCTGGGTAGAGGGTAGAGTGCTGTAGCATCACAACTCACAACAACCTCCAACTCCTGGGCTTAAGTGATTCTCTTGCCTCAGCCTCCCAAGTACCTGGGACTACAGGCTCCCGGCAGAACGTCCAGCTATTTTTGGTTGCAGTTGTCATTGTTGTTTGGCAGGCCCAGGATGGATTTGAACTTGCCAGCTGTGGTGTATGTGGCTGGTGCCTTAGCCGCTTGGGCTACAGGTGCAGAGTCCTGGATTTCCTTTTAAATCAGAGTGATTAATTTGCATTTTTCTTCTTAACTACACTCTGACCCATTGCTTGCTTTTGGATCATTACTAGTATATAGGATTATAGTATACTTTTGCTATTATTATTATGAACTATAAATTTCACATCTATGAAATTTCTGTGGGCTTTCTTGTAAAGTTCTGAGAAGTCATTGGTCATCATTTTATGCTATTTGTTTTGTACCTAATTCGTAAACATTTTTTTCCTTTGTTACAGCTATTGCTCCAATATTGGAAAGCAGGCAGTCACTGATTAATTGGTTATTTTTTATTTTACTTTATCTCCATTGAGTTTGAGTTGGTTTTTTTCTTTTGTATTAAGTTCCTGCCAAGATAAGTTTCTGTGGAAGATAAGATAGGAAGGGCAAGATAAACAAGGAATAAAGTCCATCTCACATTCCTCAGGAATTCTTTTTTTTTTTTTTTAGGCAGGGTCTCGCTTTGTCGCCCCTGGTAGAGTGCTGTCACGTCATAGCTCACAGTAACCTCCGACTCAGGCTCAAGGAATTCTCTTACCTCAGCTTCCCAAGTGCTGGGACTACAGGTGCCCCAGAATGCCTGGCTATTTTGAGACATGGGGTCTCGCTCTTGCTCAGGCTGGTCTCAAACTTGTGAGCTCCGGCAATCTGCTTGCCTTGGCCTCCCGGAGTGCTGGGATTACAGGCTTGATCCACTGTGTCCAGCCTCATTCCCTAAGCCTAGTTAGCCTTATCCACACCTACCTTTTCTCCATATTCCAGTGACTACACCATATTTTACCACCCAGTAAACAGAGTCCAACTTTCTCAACCCAAATTAACAGTTTTATTACACTTTGCAGTAGGACATTAGTTTTACTGAGAGCATAAACCAGATTTCATGGGTGGACTGACAATAGAGCCATAGGCATTTTTTATTATTACATAAAGGTTTATTAATTTATGCTTTAAAAATTAAGATGTGGCTCACTGGGCTAAGGCGCCAGCCATGTACACCTGAGCTGGTGGGTTCGAATCCAGCCCAGGCCCGCCAAACAATGACGGCTGCAACCAAAAAAAAAAACATGACTGGGCATTGTGGCGGGCACCTGTAGTCCCAGCTACTTGGGAGGCAGAGGCAGGAGACTTACTTGAGCCCAGGAATTGGAGGTTGCTGTGAGCTGGGATGCCACGCACCCTAACCAGGGTGATAGCTTCAGGCTCTGTCTCAAAAATAAAATAAATAAATAAATAAATAAATAAAAACTAAGATGTGCAGGGTGGCGCCTGTGGCTCAAGGAGTAGGGTGCCAGCCCCACATGCTGGAGGTGGTGGGTTCCAACCCAGCCTCAGCCAAAAACTGAAAAACGAAAACAAAAACAAAAACAAAATTAAGATGTGCCATTGCTGTGTCCAAAAGAAATTCACAATGTGGCTCAAGCGGCTAAGGGACCAGCCACATACACCTGAGCTGGCAGGTTCAAATCCAGCATGGGCCCACCAGATAATGACAGCTGCAACCAAAAATTGGCCGGGAGTTGTGGTGGGCACCTGTAGTCGCAGCTACTTGGGAGGCCGAGGCAGGAGACTCGCTGGAGCCCAGGAGTTGGAGGCTGCTGTGAGCTGTGATGCCATAGCACTCTATCCAGGGTGACAGCTTGAGGCTCTGTCTCGAAAAAAAAAAAAAAAAAAAAGAAATTCACAATGCCTTACAGCAGGGATTCTCAACTTGTGTTTTGTGACCCCTTTGTAACAATGAAAATACATTGCTGCATTAGGAAGGTTGAGAACCAATGCCTTCAAGGAAATGCAGCACTAGATAGAATGTTTAGGCTCGGCACCTGTAGGTCAGTGGTTAGGACGCAGGTCACATACACTGAGGCAGGTGGGTTTGAACGTGGCCGGGGCCTGCTAAACAACAACAAAAAGTACACCCCCCCCACAAAACAAAACAGGGCATTGTAGCAGGCGCCTATAGTCCCAGCTGAGGCAAGAGAATCACTTAAGCCCAAGAGTTTGAGGTTGCTGTGAACTGTGACGCCATTGCACTCTACTGAGGGTGACATAGGGAGACTCTGTCTCAAAAAAAACCAAAATAAACAAACAAAAATGATAGAACGTTTAGGTTAAAATAAGTTCATCATAATATTTCTTTCTATAACCTCAATGGATGCTAAAAACCCATGAGAATAACAGAATACTTACAAGTATCTTCTTAAAAGATAACTTAATTACAAATAGAAAAAGACTAATTTCTTTCCTTTTTGTTTTAATTTTCTTTTTTTTCTTTTTTGAGACAGAGCCTCAAGCTGTCACCCTGGATAGAGTGCTGTGGCATCACAACTCACAGCAACCTCCAATTCCTGGGCTCAAGCGAGTCTCTTGCCTCTGCCTCCCAAGTAGCTGGGATTATAGGTGCCCGCCACAACGCCTGGCCATTTTTTGGTTGCAGCCATCATTGTTGTTTGGCGGGCCCGGGCTGGATTCGAACCTGCCAGCTCAGATGTATGTGGCTAGCGCCTTAACCCGTTGAGCCACAGGCGCTGAGCCAGGAACACATAGATGTTAACAATTATTTGTGAAACAGAGGCTTCCATTTAAAACAGTTCCCATTTTTGCTTGTCACTACTCAGAACAAAAGAGATTTGGTACTTAAACAAAATAGAAAATTAATTTTAAAAATAGACAAGAAAATAAACGTAATGAATATGATTTTCGCACTAGTCTTATAGCTTATTTTAATAAGAACGGAGTATAGGTTTCAGTGTAGCATTTGTTTTAAGGCCTGTATGCTTGTCATAATCTTGATTAATGTTTAGAGAAGGAAAAGAGAAAAACTTGTCATGGGAAATGTTTTTCAGTTAGTCAAAGACAAAATAACAAAATAAGAAATATCAAGTAAGTAAATAAAACCTAGGCATTTTGAAATCGAGATAACAAATTGCACCGTGTGTCTGATGTCTACCATTTATAAACTACAAAAAACTGTCATTGTAAATAAAGCAGCATTATATTTGCTTTTGTGAATATCAATATTCACAAAAATTATTTGTAGTATGTGCATAAAATGTGCTTTACTTAAGAAGAATGTGCCTAACTTACCCAATTCTTTCTCTGTAGTTTTCAGATTAATTATTTAGAGCTGACTCTTACTTAGGTGTAGGCAGAAAATTGTGAAAATGTTCTCATTTCATTGCATTACATGTGTGGGTTATATATATGTATGTGTGTGTGTATATAAGTATATATATATATAGAGAGAGAGAGAGAGAGCGCCTCAAGCTGTCGCCCTGGGTAGAGTGCTATGACATCACAGCTCACAGTAACCTCCAACTCCTGGGCTCAAGCAATTCTCCTGCCTCTGCCTCTACCTCCCAACTAGCTGGGACTACAGGAACCTGCCACAACGCCCAGCTATTTTTTGGTTGTAGTTATCATTGTTGTTTGGCAGGCCCGGGCTGGATTCGAACCCTTCGATTCTGGTGCATATGGCTGGCACCTTAGCCCCTTGAGCTACAGGTGCCGAGCCTCCAGGGAGTATATTTATCTTTAATTCATTAGAAGATAACTTGGGAAGGAGATTTTGTGCCTTGTCAATTCCAGAAATTCTATCTAGCAATACAATAAATGATATGTATTTTTCCTCAGGAATGGTCTAACTTTGTTAACATTCAATTTTAAAGTTCTATTTTTTTTTTTTCTGAGTCAGAGTCTCACTACTTCATCCTAGGTAGAGTTCCACAGTATCCCAGCTCACAGCAACCTCCAACTCTTGCGCTCAAACAATTTTCTTGCCTCAGCCTCCTGAGTAACTGAGGACTACAGGAGTGTGCTATGACATCCAGCTGTTTTTTCTATTTTTAGTAGAGGTGAGGTCTCGCTCTTGCTCAGGCTGGTCTGGAACTCCTGAGCTCAAGCAATCCACCCACTTTGGTCTCCCACAGTGCTAGGATTATAGGTGTGAGCCACCCAGCTTGGCCCAGTTTTAAAATTCTTTAGGGTAGGGATTACCCTTTTCAGCCCAGTGAGGACGTGGATTTTTGTTCGCTTCATACTTACTTGTATCACAAGTGCTTAGAACAATGTCAGCTCAGTGTAGATGCTCAATAATATTTTTGAATGATAGGATTAAGCTTTACATTGTCAGCTGATACTTAGGACGATGCCAAGGTGGGTGCTCAAAAAGCACCTATTAAGGCTCGGCGCTCGTAGCACAGCGGTTATGGCAGCCAAACAATGACAAATGCAACAAAAAATAACCAGGCATTGTGGCAGGTGCCTGTAGCCCCAGCTGCTTGGGAGGCTGAGGCAAGAGAATTGATTAAGCCTAAGAGTTTGAGGTTGCTGTGAGCTGTGATGCCACAGCTCTCTAAAAGCACCTATTAAGAGGAAGGAGCGATTGTAAATAAAAAAACTATCATGACACACCCCGAAATGGGGCTCAGAATTTATCTTTGAAGAGTGTCTTTCTGAGAGTTTATACAGACCGTGTTTCTTTCTCACATAATGGGATGGTGAGTGCACTCTAAATGCTGTAAGGATGTTCTTTCCTTACTCAATATTGTCTTATGACTTTTAATTTTTTATGACTATGACCTTAAAGGGGGGAAACAAAAGGTACTTTTACTTTACATGTCTATCTGTGAAGGAAAATGTACTTTCGGCTTACATTTGTTTATGACGATCTGATCATATTCCAGGATGTCATTAACCAGGAAAAAATTTCCAAGAAAGCATAAATAATTGGATTTTTAGTTATTGTGTTTGTAGTGTACTTGCAACATTAGTAAGCAGTTATGAAAGAAATAACCATTCCCAATTACTATCGCCACAATATCGCACCGAGGGACATAATCGGATTACTGACCTTAAAATGAGTATATGATCATCCTCAGGAGATCACAGTCCAGCCGTTCTCAGCTCTAGCTGCACGTTATCATCACATGGGGGAGATTTTAGGAAATTGTATTACTAGATCGGGGCCCTTGCCTGTAGAGATTCCCCAGAAGGGCCCAAACATAGGTACTTTTTTTTAAAGGAACCCAAGTGATTCTATTGTGCAATTATGATTAAGAAGGTCTAGAAGTCTTCACATTTTTCTCATATAATTCTAAAGGACTTCTGAAAAAGTACGTGCCCTCTCCCATATTGTAATATAAATCATTTTGTTGTACATTTAAACAGTTGCAAAAAAATACACTCCTTTGCATCATATGCGTGCCCTAACTATACTTTTGTTCAGATTTTGAACCTGGGTATTAAATTCGTTTGACTTAAGGGATATGTCCTAAGGTAAGAAAAAACACAGAGCCTTGCGCTGAGTTTGTTACACAGAGGAAATTAAGGCTTCTTTCAATACTTTCTTTACTATGCCCTGTATGAACTATCCGAAATGACCAATGCATTATTAAATGCTTCTTTTGTTTGATGCCCTGGAAGTTTTTGCTCCGTGGAGCAGCATACTTTGATAAGATTTGCCATAATGAGGTATGTCTTTCTTCTTGAAAGCAAGAGAAGAGTGGTTAGGAAAGAGGAGCGGCTGATCATAGGCATATTAGCAGATCAGTCTTACATGCATCTGGAAGCGAACAATTTGGACATATAATCCCTTAAATATATCTATGTCTGTGTACTCTCTGAAAAGTCCTCAAATTGTAGCATGTATACCCAAGTTAGAAGATAGCTGGATTAAACTTGGAGCTGGTAGTTTGGGAAGGCAGAGAGACTACGGAATAGACACAAGAATTGGCCAATCCTTGACTGACTCTTAAAATTGCCCAGCAAATTGGTTTGTTAGTTGAGAATGAGGTAAGTATTTTTAAATTAGGGCCACATGTGTACCACCTCCCAGAGCAAAGTAGAAGTTCAAAACTAAACACACAAGTGGCAATTGAAGCGCAGTCATAGCAGCAAAAGTTCAAGAGTGGGAGAGAGACCGGAATGGTAGCCAAGAATCAACAGGGAAAAGTTCTGAAGAGAAAGGAAGATGGGAGAATGAAGTAGGTATATTTCACAAACCAACAGAACCATGAGGAAGACAAGAATATGATAAACACGATGAGACCATCAATGAGAAATACCCACACCAAAGACGTGACAATACACGAGGAGTCTCCTACCTAAAAAAAAAACAAAACTTGTAATGTTTGCCTTTTAAAGTAAAAACAACTTTGTATGCATCGTAGATGGACACTTGTAAGCAAAAGCAGGCATCTGATAGTTCTATCTTTTGGGGGGGGGAGTGGAAGGCAGGAAAGAAGGCCTCCATCCCGATAACTGAAATACACTGTCCAGAAAACGTGCTTCTCTTTACTGAAAAGCCACACAGGATCCAACTTATACATGGCAATAGCTGCTTATATATGATGGCAGCTAATGACGTTTTTTACAGGTCTTTTTTAGCTGGAATAATTTTTAATAAAATCTTTTACAGAGACTTTTCCTTTTTAATAAATTTTCTTTGTTCTTGTTTTAATCCAGAGTTTCAGCAGTTATCTCTTGAATAACTGAAAGCATCTCTTTTTTAAGCTTGAAACATTACTTGAAATCTTTAAAGAGGAAGATTTTTTTCAACTTAGTGAAATTATAATATACACTTCAATGACTTTTTCTAAAAGAAAAAGGAGGGCTAATCGTTAATTACTATGACAGAGGAACTTGTATCTTGAAAGGCTTCACTCTTTAGCACCAAAATAAATGTATAAGTTCTGTGGTATTTAGGGGTGGGTATTTTAAATTGTCTCTACCCTGGAATTCTAAATAAGAGTAATTGCAAAAAATTCCAAATATTAATTTAATGAAGTAGTTATCCAAAATGTTATCATGGATGTCACATAAAGTGAGTTCACACTTGAAACCCTTACATTTTTATATTGCATTGAATTTGTCTTTTTAATTAAGAAAAAAACAATTCTATTGCATTGCCATAGGCTTTTTAATTTAATTTCCTATTTAAAAGTAATTTTATTTCTCCTTTCAACTTAATTAAAAATGTGAAAATTATGAGAGGAAAAAAGTTAAAGAAAATCCTGAGTCATCATTCTTTCCTCATTCATTTATTTATTCATATCACTGATGAAAGTATATCTACAAGAATCTATTGGTACTACTCACTGGATGATCATGAGCCTTCCAAAATTAGAGATTAGACAGAAAATAAAAATGTATCAATTTCTTTAAAGAACAGTAGATGACTGTAAAAATTGACATTTACTCACTTTGAAGAAATTAATAGAAAACAGCCCACCAAAATATTTCTTTTCTTTTTAGCAACACTTTAAAAATTCACAATAAAATTTGTTTCATATGCCCCCAAACAAAAGAAAGTGTTTATTCATAAGCCTGAAGTTAGGACAGCTTACAACATCTTATACTTTACGTTGGATTTTATTAAAATATTTTGTTACACATGTTGGAGATGGTAGGACATCTTCCTTGTTCAAATCCCAGCTTTAGGAAATGAAAGAGATAAAGAGTTATTTGAATTATGATCATTGTGCAAGCTAGGGCCAGTTTTCTGGGTTGGGAGTGCAGAGAAATGAGGGGGAGAGTGGTGGTTATTTCTAACTGCTTAGAAAACTTACATTGATTGGGTGTCATCATTATACATGATCTATAATTTTGTGGCTCAGCGAGTAGGGCACCGGCCCCATATACCAAGGGCTGCGAGTTCAAACCCAGCCACAGCCGAACTGCATCAAAAATTAGCTGGGTGCTATGGCAGGCACCTGTGGTCCCAGCTACTTGGGAGGCTGAGGCAAGAGAATTGCGTAAGCCCAGGAGTTGGAGGTTGCTGTGAGCTGTGTCTCCACAGCACTCCACCAAGGGCGATAGAGTAGGACTCTGTCTCTACAAAAAAAAAGAAAGAAAGAAAACTTACATTGATGCTGTTCATTTGGATAACATGCTGTTGGATATGGGCTAAGACTTTGGTTGAAAGAAAGTTGTTTGCATGGAAGTGTTTCAACAGGAATTAACCTGTAATAGGCTCTTTGCCTATAACAGTTTAATGATTAACAACTGAGAACCAAAATATAAATATAAGAAATAGATAATTTAGTCATTGGTAAAAAGATATTTATTGAACATCTACTATATGCTGTGATCTGTGCTAGATGCAGATAATACAGTAACAACAGCAGCCAAAAACATGACATGTATGGTCAGGGGATTGGAGAGTGTGCTCATCTCTTAAATGGCCTCAATGCTTGCAAGGCTTTAATTCCACCCACTTTTAATTGAACTTTTCTTAACTCATTTTGGTTAACAAAGAGGAATGAAACAATATTTACATGAATATTTTTATCACTACACGGGATAAGATGTATTTCTAATAATAATTGAAATTGCCCTAAAACACAGTTGTATGGAAGAATCCTGAACCCAAGCCATTCCAGTAAAATATAATTTTATTATGCAATTTATACCAGGTTTTATTTGTCTCTATTCTGAAAAGTTCAGTCATATATCATGAATATTCTGTTGCAGTCAGTTAGGTAATGAATTCACTTCCATTGAAATAATTACCATAGGCTCCTAAAGTCTGGATCACTGCCGGATTAATAGAAGAGTTCCTGTAACTCTACTTGGGCAGTCATGTTACTCACAGAATTCAGATGGGCCCTTAGAACATGTCAAATAATATTGAAGTATACTATAGGTGGTGATTATATGAGGGTGAAATTACAGTACAAAAACTGATATTTTAAGTATTTTCTTTTTATTAGGATATTCAGATATAATAATTAGTCTTTTCCTATCAGTATAGTCTAGATCAGGGGTCAAAAAACTTTTTCTGTAAGGGGATGGATAGTATTTATTTTTGGTTTTGTGGGCCATGTGATCTCTGTCATCACTACTCACAGGTATGCCACTGTAACATGAAGGCAGCCAGGAAGACTAAAAGAATGAGCATGGCTGTGTTCCAATAACAGGATGGGGTATATTGGCCTGTGGGCCATAGTTTGCTGAACACTGTCTAGACAACATAAAGGTTCAAAGGAACAAGATAAGGTGTCAATGTGGGGCAATGAAAAAGTATTTCATTGAAGAGGGAAAATATGGGGTCATTCTTCAAGCCTGGGAGAGTTGTGATAAACTTAGATTATGGTGGGATTTCTGGAGGGAATGTGCATAGTTTAAGATGCAGACGTTTTATGAATATCAAGCATTTTGTTATGGCAGAAATGTAGGTATCATTTACAGAGGAGTAAATCTAGGTGAGGCAGGAGTGTAGGTTTGCTCATTTTTTAAGTTTCAGGTGATAGGATGAAGAATTTGTACCTAATTTGTTAGGCAATGGTAGACCATGCAGTAGTATATCACTGAGCGATGTGGTAGAAAGTACTCTGAAAGATAGTCATGCTAGGGATGGTGTACAGAATAAATTGGAAAAATGAGTGTCTGTAAAGAAAGGAACAGATTAAAAGAGTATTGTTAATAGCTTGGAAAGCACACAATGAGGGCTCAGCTTACCTGGGCAAGAGAATTTGGAAATAAGGGGCTATTGAGGTGAATCTTTTAAATTAATTATTTTTAAATTGGCAAACATTATATAGTATTATTGTGGACAACATGATGTTTTGAAATACTACATACAATGTGGAATGTGTAAGTCTAGCTAATTAACACAAGCATTACCTTATATACTTATTGTTTTATGATGAGAATACACATTAAGATGTACTGTCTCAGCAATTTCAAGAATACAGTGTGTTGCTATTAACTATAATCATCATGTTGTGCAATATATGTCTTGAACACCTTACTTCTACCTAATTGAAATTTTGTATCCTTAGACCAACATATTTCTGCCTTTTCCTCTTAGTTTCCGGTAACTACTATTTTACTATCTACTTATACAAGTTCAACTGTTTAATATTTGATCTATACATACGTGAGATCATGCTATATTTCTCTTTCTTTGTATTTAACATTTTAATGATTAACAACTGAGAATCTAAATTATTCACAAGTCCTAGTCCTATCATACGCGCCAATGCCTTTAACTGAGGCTGCCTAGTTCCTGTTTCTGGAAAACTGTTAACCAAAAAACCTGTCTTCTATGAATCCTGTCTTCTTGTTAAGTCATTACTCCCAGAGCTAGAACCCTACTGAGATTCCTAGGGCCCAGCATTTCAAGCATTGCTATCTTGCAGTATTTGCCATGTTCATGGATTTCTAAGCATTAGAGTTAGTTTGCCTGACCCTTAGTTTATATCTTCTCACCCTCAGCTGCATCTTGGGGTTTTGCCTCATATGTCACCAGAGACATTTGCATTTGCTGGGTCCCATTGTATTGACCTATCATATTAATCTTAACAGACCTGTGGTTGGGTAAGTGTCCCGCACAACTATTGTGTCCCACTATATCAAATAAATACCGAGTCTTATTTCTATTTACTCCAGCCTCTTTTAAGAAACTACCCACACTACAGACCTGAATACTGAGTTATAACATACTTTAGCTCTTTTTAAAAAATCTATAGAATAAGAATTACAGACATTTAAGCAACTTCCACTTAAGTGTATATTAACAGCAGTGTATGACTTGTCTGTTAAGATTACTATATACAATTAGAAATCATACACAAAACAGTTCACATTTGGTGTAACCTGGTCATCTACCCATCAAAATAGTTGTCAGACATAAATAACTGCTTGCCTCCCAGCTAGAAATATCAGCCCTGGCTGTGACACAGAAATAAATCTTCACAAAAACACTGGATATAAGAGCTAAAACTCTGAAGTGTCTAGGAAAAAAAGATGAGATAATTTCCATGACCTTGAAGTGGGCCAAGATTTCTAAAATATGACACAAGTGTGTGAGCAATCTAATATTGACAAATTATAAAAATCAAACACTTTTTCTGCAAGATATATCATTAAGGAAAATCACACCACAGACTTGGGGAAAGTAGTTGCAAAATATAGATCAGATAAATGACTTTTATGTAGAACATAGAAAATGCATGTATAGCTCATTAATAAGAAGAAAAGCACATTTAAACAAATAAGCTAAATATTTGAACAGACACTTCATCAAAGAAGGTATACAAATGGGTAACAATCACATGAAAAGTTGTTCAACATCATTAGTCATTAGGGAAATACAGATTAAAACCACATTGAAATACCACATTGCACCCACTAGAATGGCTAAAATCCAAAAGACAATATTAAATATTGGCAAAGGGGGAGAGAAACTAAAATTATCACACATTGCTACTGTGAATGTAAATTGATACAGCCACATTGGAAAATAATTTTGCAGCATTTCAAAAAGAATAAACATACTTTAGATATACTATTTATAAAACACTAGAAGTGTATGTGTGTATGTATATATAGCATGTTCATATATGTATACATAAAGAATAAACAATATAGATATACTATATGTACTATATGTAATCTATAGAATGTTTATATATGTACATGAATAGTAAATACACTATAAACATATATAACAGGATAAACATGTACATATATACATGTATAAACACTATATACATATCTACATGTAAACATGCACTATGTGTATATACATACTATATATACACACATATGTGTATATATACACGTGTATATATGTATACATATTTGTGTGTGTATGTGTGTATATATAAATAATCTAGTAACTCCATACCTAGATATTTATCCAAGAGAAATGAAAACATACATCTGTATAAACATTTATAATTTAACATTCTAACTAGCAGTATTCAGAGTAGCCCCAAACTGGAAACTGTCCAAATGTCCAACTAGTATATGGATAAACAAATATAGTATAGGCATACAATGGAATGCTACTCCACAAGAAAAGTAATAAACTACAGATATATACAGTAACATGAATGAATATAAAAGGCTTATACTGGGTGAAAGAATACAGACCCACAAGAGTAGATATTCTATGACTTAATTTCTATAAAATTTCGAGAAAGGACAAAACTATAGAGACAGAGACCAAATCAATGGGTGCCTGGGTCCTAGTGGTGTGAGCAAGGATTGGCTACATACTGGTTTGAGGAAGCTTTGGGGTGATGCAAAGGTTCTAATACTGGAGTGTGATAATGATGATGGTTGCACAAATTTATAAATTTATATGGTGGTCCAGATGTATAAATTTATGAAAACTCATTGAATCAAACAGTTAAAATGGTCAAATTTTATTGTGTGCAATAGAAAAGTTGTTATAATCATGTAATATTGTTATAGGATGAACAATTTTCATTTAAAGGGTGATTTTTCTATAAATAGGCCATTTTGACAAAGTTCTATCACCAAGATTTTATAATATCTAAAATATAAAATTGACACATGATAGAATTAGTACATACAAGTAAAGATTGTTTTTCCATAGGCATACATATTGTGAAATTGTATAGTTCTCTTTATGACCAACAAAAGGGAAGTTTTTACAGTGAAACTATATTCATAGTCAGTTTTAAAGGAAAAAACAGCTCCATGAAATAAAATATTGCTTGGGGAGTTCTTTCATATTGCTTGTCACCAGCATTCTCATTGACTTATAAGTTATAATTGCTCTGTGATAAAGCCATGTGCTTTTCCTTCTCTCTTATAAAAATTTTAATGAGAACTTGAAGTGAACTTTCACTGAACCTATTTTCATTCCAAAATCTTATGATTTTAATCTTATGATCCTCTTGAGGCCTGGCACTGTGGTCTGTGACAGCATGAATACTTCATAATTATTCCTTCTGTTTGTGGAAAACACCATGAGCATCCATCATTTTCTCTCTCCCCTGCTGCCTCCAGGGAGCCACAGCCTCTAGCAAGGTCAGTAATTGCAGTTTTGGTTGACAGTTCCAGGCCAGCTGAAGCACACCCAGCTGGTGAAGACCAGCCACAATGGATATTGACGGCCTTCCCTTCTGTCTCTCTCCTCATAGTTAGTTTGGCCTCAAAACTCTTCCTTAGTGATGTGATTGATGGACTCGATTCATCTCACAGGAGATTCCCCTTACAGAGAAAATGAATGGTTTCTCTACTGTCATGTGTATCCATGTCTGTTGGTATTTGGGGGACAATTGATCTAACAGTCCAGAGGTAAATTAAAGATCTTTCCCTTGGGAATAGAGAGAAGGCTATATTGGAGTTTGACATTTAATACTAAGTTTGACATCTCACACCAGTATAAATGACCCGGATGAAATAAAAGATTCAGTCACGTGGATTAAGGCAGTGTTTTTGGAAATCTATGTGCTTCATTTTACTGATGTTTAAAATTTTACCTGCAGATTTGGGCTGTACAGAGAAAAAGATGTTTTAGAGGTAAATCAAATAATTACCACTTTATTTTATGTCATATGCATACAGAGATTCACTCAAGAAACACAAAAGGAATGCTGCATGCTTTACAAAAAAAATGAAATACATTATTCATCCAAAGAGGGATAAGCAAATAGCCTCTTAGTGTGTATGATGCTGAATGATACAGATTTAGGGAAAAGAGAGAAATTATCATGTGAAATGCTGGTGAATTTCAGAAGATTAAATGCCTTTGAAAGATGATATATTTTAACTCTGCAGTATCTCACTTTGCGATTTACTCTTGGTATATGCTGCTGAAGCAAACTTAAGTAGGGGAAGCCTATTTTATAGACATCAGAGTAGTCATATATATTTAGGTTTAAAGTAAGTCAGGGTTTTAAACAAATTGTGGTTTTGGTCTCTTGTTTCTGAGCTTACCTGGAGCTTTAAAAAAAAGTTTAAAGGTGTTTTGCTTGAGAATAAGTTAATTATACATTTTGGATAAAATTTTAACTAAACATATTGAAAAGCTTAAATATTAAAATTAATTATAATCAAGACTCCCAAACACTTTGACATACATCTCATTAAGAGGTAGAATATGAGTAAGCCTTGTAGTTGTTCCCATGAACAAGATAAGTCTGAGGTGATGCTATGTGACTTTCAAGGGTGGATTAAAAAAGGTCATTTACCTTCTACCTGGTTCTCTTGGGAGGCGTGTTCTGGGGAAACCAGTCACCAAGTAGAAATTATCCTGAAATGTTGAGGAATTTCCACATAGGCATTTCAGTTGACAGAACCAGCCAACATCCAGGGTCAACTTCCAGGCCTGTAAGTCTTCTCAGATGTTCAGGCCAGTCCAACCTCCAAATAACTACAAACCTATCTGATATTGGGCTCCAATTGTCCAAGAGATACCATGCCATTTCTTTCTCCTGTCCTTGTCTCACAAAATATTGAGCATGTCTTTGATATGTCTGTAATGTTAAAATTATTATCACTCTAAAATTTGGATATTAGCTCCATATTTATTTTGGATATTCAATTTTTTTATTTCTCTATTTAAATAAAGATTGAATTTCTATTAGGAACCCGTGTTTAACCTATCTCCCATACATCTTACAAAACCTAAGTAACAGTCTTTGCCTTCAGAGGAACTTAATTGTTAGTGGAGTAATGCATTGTCACCAAGTATCAAAACTCTAGAGCACACCATTTACATTATAGTCTATGTAAATTGTGCTCCCATGTGTTGTACAACAAAGATGTAACATAAAGAATTTTTTTAGCACTACATATTCTTAACTCTGGTAGCTTCTCAGGAGTTGCTGCAGAAGAATGCTAAGAATACTGCTAAATTTTATACTTTTTCAACCTTCTTTACAGTACTCTGTTGTTGACAAAAGTGAAAAAATCCAGTTAGAGTATAAAAGTAACAAGAAATATTTTTGGAAATTTAGATAATCAAAATTTTGTATTGCAGCCTATGCAATCATTGATAAATGTATATGCTACTCTCACTATTTTCTTTTATTTCTTTTTTTATTAAGTCATATACACATAGATCATGTATACGTTAATGTATTTATGGGGTACAATGTGCTGATTTTATATACAATTTGGAATGCTTAGATAAAATTCGTTAATATGGGGTTTAACCTCATTTACTTAATTATTGTGTTAAGATATTTATATTCTATCCTTAGTAGATTGGACATGTACCCTTGCAATATGCACCATAGATGTGGTCCTACCATTTACCCTCCCTCCCTCAAAACTCCCCCCTCCCCTCCCTTCTCCCTCCTCTTCCCTCCTACATTTTCCAATGCTTTACTGAATCTTCTGAGAATATGAAAAGTTTAATAACTATAAACTAGCAGTTTCCAAACTTGGTTGTACATCAGAATCACCTGGGAGGTTTTAGTAACCAACTTCTGTCTGAGTCCCTCCCCTAGGGATTCTGATTTAATGGACCTGGTTACAGAGTGGGCATTGGAATTGTTTAAAGTTCTGAGATTATTCTAATGGGTAGCCACAGCTAACAACAAGTGATAAAAGAAGTTATTTCCCTTTTAATTCAATATTTCTTTTTAAAAAAAAATATGGAATGCTTCACAAATTCGTGTATCATCCTTGCCCAGGGGTCATGCTAATCTTTTCTGTATCATTCCCATTGTAGTATACGTGCTGCCAAAGCAAGCACTAATTCAATAGTTCTTAAATGCAACAGTTTTGGAAGCATCTGTGGAGTAGTCATATATGATATTAAAAATATCAATGACTTGATTCCATGTCTAAAGATTATTATTTAATTGTTCTGGTGGTGAGTCCTGCTTTTGGTGCTTTTAAACATGCTTCCTAGGTGATCATGATTTGAGATCC
Organism: Arctocebus calabarensis; assembly: GCA_963573935.1. NCBI lineage: Eukaryota > Metazoa > Chordata > Mammalia > Primates > Lorisidae > Arctocebus > Arctocebus calabarensis. The sequence goes on from CAUYON010171079.1 coordinate 47,151, forward strand.
ATATGATGTTTACCCAGGGCTTACAGATGAATTTTTCTGCATATACACATATCTCTCAGCCACAGTTACCACATAATTACTGATAGGACATAGCTAAGGTTTCTAAATTAATTTTAAAAGTACGGGATGTTTAGATAAATTTGAATTTCAGATTGTTTTAGTATGCTCATGAAATATTTTCAATGTGCTTGCACTAAAAAGAAAGTTATTTTTTTAAATATATGAGAGCTGACAATTAGGTTAATGAGCTCATCCTAGGAAAAGGCCACAGTCACCTTAGAAGTACTCCCTTTGGGAAGCTATGTACCTACACCAGCACCTAGTCCATTCCTCAGAGCAATTTTGGAACTCTTTTTCTAGAACAACCATCAGAGCTGTCATTGGATGGAACACAAAAACACACAATAATAATGAATGCCACTCAGCAAAATGCCACCACATGTCGACATGAACACAACTGTGAGACACTGAAACACAAAGGTTATGAAACCTTACCGAGTTGTTTGTACAGTGCTGCCAGCATAAGCACACAGTGACAAGTTTTTTACCTTAATTGCCAGACTTTGTATGACTGCAGTTCTAATGGATGGCCATTCCACAGAAAGAGTTCCAAAATTGCTCTGAAGGGTGGCCCAGGTACTGACATGAGTACATAGCTTCTCAAGGGAAGTACTTCTAAGGTGACTGTGGTGATTCAGCAAAGAGGTATGTAGCACTTTCTCATAGAATTAAAATTCATCCAGGTATCCTGTATTTTATCTGGATGAACCCTAGGCATAGTTGGCTTCAGGCAAGAGATACAACTATCCCTAAGGAATGCATTAGGCAAAGTGTGACCACAATGGAGTTCAATCCATTTTCAAGGACAAAGCTAAAATGCTTTCTTAGTCCCTTAACTGCTACAGAGTAATTGTTCCATTGCATAATGCTTCTTCTAGTTGGGTTCACCTGTAGCATACCTATAATTAAGAAAAAGCAATGTGTTGGGGTAGGAGAGAGAGAGGAAAGAGCTAAAACCTCCTCCCCCATGAGCGTGAAATCTATTGGCAGCATAAGCTGAAGTGATGACACTGAGACTTATGACTTAAAAGCAAACGAAAAAACCTGTGGGTTTCTTGTATTGCTCTTACATATGCAACATCTCAAATATTTTCATTTAATTATAGAAGAGAAACAAACAAATTATTGCTGAAGTTATGGTTGCTGGCTGAACTTCACAGCCTTAGCAAGCATTGTTAAATGTAGCAATTCTGTGGTGTGTATAGTGACAGCCAGTTCCCTCAGAGTTGCACAGCACTTGTTGGCAAATAATCCTACATTTGGCAGGCAGCTTCCATTTTCTAAGCTGACTTTCTCATTCGTTTTTGTCAACAGTACAGCAAGGTAGGCAAGGGAGTTATTATTGTGTCCATTCTATAAGTAAGGAAACTGAGCCTCAGGAAAGTGTCATCTTGTCCTACAGCAATAGTTCTTTAACATGTGGTCCCGGACCAGCTGCCTGAACATTACCTTGGCATTTGTTAGAGATGAAAATTCTGAGGCCCCACTCTAGAGCCACTGACTCAGAAACAGTGGAGTGGACCCAGCCACTTGTATTTTCAACAGGACTTCGGGTTATTCTGTTGCATGGTCAAACTGGAGAACTGCCTCAGAATATGTGGTCCCAGCTTAAACATTGCCGTTACCAATGTTTACTTTTTAAATTTCTGGTTTCTCTTTTGCCACTGAATTTTAAACTCTTCGAGGTCAGGACTAATGTCACACTACCAAGATACACCATAAATATGCAGTAAATACTGTAAAATAAATTAACAAGTTTTAAAATGAATGAATAAATGAATCCCAACACAAAGGTCTTCCACTGACAAACAAGTTTTGTCTTAACAGAAGTAAGTGTCCTATGCTTAGAAAAGTCAATTGCTTTTTCACCATCAAAAAGCTCATTCTCTCTTTGGAAGAATCTGAGCCAATGAGAATAAGATGGTTGACCGCAAGGATTTACCCAAAGGCATTATCTTTTCTGTCAAGGTTCTTCATTTTAATAATGATGCTCTAGGAGGAAAATCTCCTAGGGAACCACATAGTACCTAGAAGGCACCTTAGTTTATCTAGTTCAGTCCTTTCAGTGCTTATATAAAGAAGCTAAATCTCCAAGAGGTGAAATCTGTATCCATATGATAAAATACTTGAGTAGCTGAGACCAGAATTCTGGTGTCCTCCTCCTCGGGCCTTTTCAGAAACAAAGATTTTGAGCACAGTGTCCTATGAACAAAGTTGGATATCTCACCATGAGGACTCTCACCAGTTCAAGGCTGCTGTCTTTAACTAATTCATTACTTAAAATTTAAACTTTTCTTTGAAAATTCAATTTTTTATATTGAATTATTATTACTAAAATGGAATTTTGTGATTTTGAAAGAAGCACAGTTTCAGGAAGCTGATTTACTACTAATGGAAAGTGTCAATTATTTTTTTCCTTCAGATCAGGGAAAGCAATATTGCACAAACACATTAAGTGAAGGAAAAATCCAAGTAAATCTCTTATGTGAGTATCTACATTAATATTGTTTGCTGGACAAGCTACTTCAGCAATTCTACAATATGAATACCTTCTTTATTCTACCACCCAAAGGTATAACATTGATTACAGTGTATGTTTTAGGGAAAACCATCCCCCTAGGCCTAACAGCAATAATTCTTCCACTTTTTATACGTCGCTGTCTTGGCTCATCACAGTGACCTTTAATTCATTTTCCCTTGTCTAGTCTGCTTTGCAGACACTATGAAGCCACTTTGTGGTGTCTATTGAGCTAAAGTCAATTAATCACAGGGTGACTTTTAAAATCAAGATTAATAATAGGTTATTTCATAGCCAGAATACTTGATTAAGATGAGCACATTTGTGGTTCCCCTCATGTCCAGAAATAATTTAGCCAAGTTTCAATATCTCAGACAACTTTTTCTCTCATATAATTTTCCCAGTGTGAACTGCTCAGCTTAAATAGACTTTCCTAAACTTATCATGGGAGAGAAGGGTTGTACAAAATCACTTTCCTTGGCTACTGGGTACCCCTAGACAGCTACATCTTTGCAGGCCATGTAGCATTGGTACCTCCTTAGAAAAGGTGGGGGGGAGAAAGTGAAAAAAAGCAGCAGGAAGTCTGTCTGAAAAGTTAACAGCATCTTCCATCAACATTTCACACATCTCAGCCCTGCTCTATGGTAGGAGTAAAAGGGTTCTCTTTTCTCTCTAGTCATGTGCCAAATTTTCTCTTCCTGTCTGTTTGAATCCACTAATGCCCTTGGTGGATGGCTCCTGCTGTGTTAGAAGGTCCAAAGCATTTCATATTCATATTCTGCTTGCCAAAGTCATGGTACACTTTAGAGGTTCAGCAAAATGGCAACTCTGTTTGTTTAATAAACCATATAATGCCCTGCATCATCAATTTGACTTTTCCAAGTGAACTAAAGGAACCAGTCTGCACTGAAGAAGTCAAGGTGTACAGGTCAACTTACCAACCATATTAAGGAAATCCAGGGCAACTAAGTACATATATATTGTAGCTAGGGGCTGAATAAATTTTGTACAATATTTCACTTGCTGTTATAAGGAAGAATATAAGTTTGGGTACAGCTATCCCTAGGAATCAATTTTTAGGTTTTATTATTACTACTTTTCTATTCCCCGGGTGTGCCTTTTCCTAGCTAGCATCTCCATCCTAAAACACAATTGCCTCTGAAGTAGCAATATGTCACTGAGTGGATGACAATTTTCAAATTCTGCTCAGAAATACAATACAAATCCTGATATAGCATAAAGGAACTACCAGAAGTTGCCATGAGGCCAAATATTTTCTGCTCTGTCCTCTCTTGAGATCTTAGAAGAACATCTTTCTGGTATCCTGGGCTTATTGAAAAGGGTTAGTTTATATGGTATTAATCAGAAGATGTACGCCATCTCTCATCTCAACTCTCTCAACAATCTGCTTTGTAAATTTTTCATCTGGTAAAAACATGAGGTGGCTTTATTCTATAACAGCAACACAGTTCATGATTTGGAGACCACAAAAAGAATATAAAGATTATTTTCTCTGCAAGAAAATTGTTGCCTCTTTATTTCTTTGGGAGAAAATCTTGTGGTCCAGTATGTTGGATTTAAAACTTATTTTACTTGTCAAGGTATAGTACCACCCACGTTTCACCAGAGTATCTAGATCAGACTGATTTGGAAAAGTAAAGTCTTCCTCAGTATAGTTTTATTCTGCAGGCCCTCTATTGAGGAAGACACACCCATACGGACTCTCTCCCATGGCTACTTTAGACATATTAAAGAGAACTCCTCTTGTTTCAAGTTATTTTATCATCATCTTGGTAAAGAAGTGTTTATTCTCACAAGTCTCCAAGATCTTTTATTAGTTAGATTCCATATAGTGCTTTGAGTTCTGCATTTGTGACCTTGGGAGGTTATTACTTTATATTTCTGGCTTACCAGAGACCCCTCTTTGTGAAAAAAAAGATTAAAAAAACTCAGTAACTCACACACTGATTTAAAAAAAATAGAAATAGAAGTTATGGCTTATATAACTTATTTTTCCCAACAGTTATTTAACCCTGATAAGTGATGCCTCCATACCACATACCCCTCCAACCACCATCCAATATCTCTCCTCCCCTTCATAACCAAACTTTTTTTTTGAGACAGAGTCTCACGCTGTTGCCCAAGCTAGTGTGCCATGGCATCGGCCTAGCTCACAACAACCTCATTCTCCAGGGTTCCTGCCTCAACCTCCCAAGTAGCTGGGACCACAGGCATGTGCCATCATGTCTAGCTAGTTTTTCTATTTTTGGTAGAGATGGGATCTTGCTCTTGCTCAGGCTGGTCTCAAACTCCTGAGCTCAAGCAATACACCTGCCTTTGCCTCCCAGAGTGCTAGGATAACAGGCATGAGCCACCACACCTAGCCTATTTCTGTTTTTCATTCACATTTCAGGTCAATTTCACTTACTCAGATAAGGAATTCTCTCATCTCCTAGGCTGGGTCATTTGGACTATGAATCTATCAAAGAACATGACCCCTAAAGCATTTATCCTCGTATGTAATTGTATATTCATTGTGTGTCTTTTTTTCCTCAGTAATGTCTATTTCACCGTGAATAGTTTGTCTTACCCTTTGATCTGCAGATCCTTTGCAGGATATAATAGGAATTAAATCAGTATTTCTTAAATCCAAACATTACTTAAGTATGTTATTTTGACAGATCAAGATCTTTAATATTCACCATAAACAGCTACTTTGTCCCTGATTTTTTAACACCTCATTTCCTCTAATAATATTGCATGCACCTTGAAATCCTTTCACTTGACTGCATCCTTTGCTTGAGGGAAGGTTTGAGAAAGGACACATTTTGCATCAGGTGATCTATTCCCAGCACAGAGAAGTTGAAATGAATGGTTCTTCTTAGATCTCTGTAATGTTGACTGATTATTACGTTCAAGGTGATTTTGAAGAAAAACAGACCATTATAGTCAAACTCATAGTTCTGTCCTCTGGAATTCTAAACACATGTATGAGGGCTAATATATGTATATGTGTGTACATTTGACTTTCTTGGAAACATATAGAATTCAGTCTCCAAAAATGCAATTGAATGTGAAATTTGTAACTAGAGTCAGAATGCCTTTGTTGGAATCCCAGCTTCTGTGTTTACTAGCTGTGTAATCTGGAGTAAACCACAGAATGAATTGCTAGTGTTTACGTGGTAGGGTTACTGTAGAAATTACGTGAGCTAATAATACTTGTGTCTAGCATGTAGTAAGCACTAGGTAAGTGTTACCTAGTAGAAGGAGGAAGAAGGAAGAAAAGTAAGATTAGTAGGATTAGGAGAATAGCGATATATGTAAAGAAGTATCCCATCAGCTAGAATGTCACTTTTCCCCCTTTTTTTTTGCTTCCTGAGAAAGAGGTCCCGTTTGGTCACCTTTACATCCTCAGGACGTGGCACCATGTCTGGCACAGATTAGGTTTTCAATGAACATTTGTTATGGGAACATCAGTTCATTTATTTCTTCTTTCATTTCTGAATTCCTTTGAAGAGTTGCTTCCAGTGTTTTATGGTTAGTTATTTATGCTTATTGTACCAGTGGCTCTTCATCCTGCACAGCAGATCTGGAAAAACACTATACTGTAAATTTAGTTTGAATATTGATTTGTCATCAAGACTTACTGAACCTTTCAATATATGCCCACTTGAGACAAGTATGTAGGATGTTCATTAGTACTCAAATACCATTGATAGATATTTTATAACTCAAGGTACACCTGCCTTTTAACATCAATGTGTGAATTAGCATGTGAAGATATGAGTAATTGTTTTAATGAAAATTTCACCTCTGCACCACTCTGACTTCATTGTGAATGCAATTAGGTTTGCCACAGTCATCTCCGTGTGAGCCTGTAGATAAGGCATGGAAAAATTATTTCTTTTACTATAATCCTGCTTAAATATGATAGGAAAGCACCCATGAATTTAATACCATTAATGTTCTCTCTGTGCTGGAACTCTTTAAAATCATGAAATATCACATAATGTCTTTCTTATTAAAATGTTGACATAATTTTAAATGTCCATTTTAGAGCAAATTTTATGTGAGTTCTTACAACATATGGGCATATTCTTCATATGGTCTTTCAATTAAGATGATCATAAGGACAAAATGCTTATTTCTGCTTTCAATGTATTATGTCCCTACTACTAATCACATTTTTCCTATAATAATTCATCACAAATCCTGAAAATTTTCTACGTGAGTAGATTCTTTCTTTCTATCTTTCCTCCTTTCTTTCTTTCTTTCTTTCTTTCTTTCTTTCTTTCTTTCTTTCTTTCTTTCTTTCTTTCTTTCTTTCTTTCTTTCTTTCCTTCCTTCCTTCTCTCTTTCCTTCTTCCCTTCCTTCCTTCCTTCTCTCTTTCCTTCTTCCCTTCCTTCTTCTCTTCCCTTCCCTTTCCTTCTTCTCCCACTTTACTGCCCTCAGTAGAGTGCATGCCATCACAGCTTACAGCAACCTCCAACTCCTGGGCTTAGACAATCCTCTTACCTCAGCTTCCCAAGTAGCTGGGACTACAGGAGCTCATGACAACACCTGGCTATTTCTTTTGTTGTCTTGCAGTTTGGCCAGGGCTGGGTTTGAATGTGCCACCCTCGGTATATGGGGCCAGCACCTTACTCACTGAGCCACAGGTGCTGCCCAAGGTTCATTTTCTAATCATTTGATACTGAGCACAGTAAAGTTAAAGATAAGGTCTCTCCTGGGAAAGGGAAGGAGAGCCTCTCAGCAAAGGTGGAGAGTGTTCTGGTTACAAGCACTTTTCAGGTAGTTAGGAAACATCCAGTTGCGATCTAAATTCCCATAATATTTGGCATGGCTTCTGTTAGCAGGAGATAATGCTCACGGCTATTATGGAAATGCCCACGGTCTCTGGAGACAACAAAAAAGCAGAGTGACTCCTTGGGACTCGATTAAATAAATGAACTCAGTCCCACACGAGGGTGCTCTGCAGCCATTTAAAAAGAATGAGGTGACAAGGCACAAAACTGCATGTAATAAAGGGGAGGCTTTGTAAATATCTATATAGATGCGGCTGTATGACAAAGATAGCTCACTTAATCCACACAACAAACTCTTTTTTTTTTTTTTTTTTTTGAGGCAGAGCCTCAAGCTTTCACCCTGGATAGAGTGCTGTGGCATCATAGCTCACAGCAACCTCTAGTTCCTGGGCTCAAGCAAGTCTCTTGCCTCTTCCTCCCAAGTAGCTGGGACCACAGGCACCCGCCACAACGCCCGGCTATTTTTTGGTTGCAGCTGTCATTGTTGTTTGGCAGGCCCAGGCTGGATTCAAACCCTCCAGCACAGGTTTACGTGGCTCGTGCCTTAGCCCTTTGAGCCACAGGCGCCGAGCCACACACAACAAACTCTTGATGTTAAATATTCTCATAACTATCTCACAGAGGAAGTGATAGTGCATTTTTGGATCTGAAAAAAGTTATAATAAAATATAAAAACATTTCAAAACAATCAAGATGCAGTGTGGGGTGTGAGATATCTAGTTATGAAAAGATGAAGCAGTGCACAGTCTGAACAGCTGTACATAGTATTTGCCATTCCCTGTGACAAAGGGAGATGCAGGCTGGACACTCATCTGGGAGGTCATCTCCACAGCCCAGGAGGCACTGCACTCTTACCACCACCCACAGCTATGAGGAGGGCTGTGAGCAGTGACTCTTCCTACTTGCTTTGTCCTCCCTGTGCAGACTGGTTCATGTGGAAATGACAGCATTTCTGAATCGATGTCTGGCCAGTTGGCTGGGTTTCACCATATCTGGTACCTGAATGGGATCAACTTTCGGTCTTAAGGCAAGGAAGAGCATTGCGCCCCCACATTCTCAAGACACGGTGAGTGCCAACAAGTTTAGTTATGTTCTTCAAGCCTTCCTCTTGCCAGTGCTTTGGGGCACACACAGAAGCTAGCAGTATGGCACCAGTTTTTTGTATTTTTTTTTTTGACACAGGGTCTCACTCTGTTATTGTGGGCAGAGGCATCATAGTACCTTACAGCAGCCTCAAACTCCTTGGCTGAAGCGATCCTCTTGCCTCAGCCTCTTGAGCAGCTGGGACTACAGGTACCAGCCAGATTTTCTATTTTTATATTTTTATGCTGATAAAATGACATTTTATTGACAAAATGACAGTTTAATACCAAGCTTTTCTGAAGCCATATATCTAATCTATTGACTCAATTCTTTTTTTGTGTGTGTGTTCTACTTTGAGCTTTAATGATGTCTTTAAGTAGGCTGGCAAAAGTAGTAATGGGGGTAATCTGATTTCTTGCTTCAGATGGTTAGCAGATAACTCAAGAAGATGGGAGGGGTTTCTTTTGCTACCTTGGTATTATCTACTGAAATATTGTAGATTTCATTTACAGTCTTTTAAAGTACTAGATCCTAGGAGCAGGACTTCCACATTAACTAAACTGGTAATATGATTAAGTGTGTGGTAAAGTCCATTTGCCCATAGAAGCAAGGTATTAAAATTATTATGCATTGGGTGGCGCTTGTGGCTCATCAAGTAGGGCACCGGCCCCATATATCAAAGGTGGCAGGTTCAAACCCAGCCTTGGCTGAACTGCAAAACAGAAAAATAGCCGGGCGTTGTGGCAGGTGCCTATAATCCCAGCTTCTTGGGAGGCTGAGGCAAGAGAATCGCCTATAGCCCAGGAGTTGGAGGTTGCTGTGAGCTATGTGATGCCATGGCACTCTACCGAGGGTGATAAAGTGAGACTCTGTCTCTACAAAAAAAAAAAATATTATGCATCATAAATTGTGTAATGAAGAATAATATGAAGTATTTTCAATACATGAAATATGGGGTTGGAACTTATAATGATGCCCCATTTTCTCAGGAAAAATCAAATTTTGGAATTACGTTATTACCATTCTGAATCCAATAAACCATATATCTTTGATCATGTTCTATAGAAGGGGATCTTGAGATCTGGATTCATATACAAATAATGTATTCAGGAAGTACTCCCCAGAGAAACCAGTAGCGAGTAGGATAGGGAGACATGGAAAGGAAAGGAGTAAGTAAGGATGTATTTTCAAGCAAACTCCTGGGCTCAGCCTGGCCTTGTGGAAAATTCTGTAACATAAATTATGCCTCTGCACATGAAAGGTAAGGACCTAGGATTTCACTCTCTTCCCCTCTGCCCCCCAGATTAAAGTTAAATATACAAACATTGATTGCATACCATTAACAATTAGAGAATTAAAGTTAACATGACAACACAAAATACAAAATATATAGAAATAATTCTTCAGAAATATAGAGTATTTCTTTTTTTTTTTTTTGAGACAGAGCCTCAAGCTGTCGCCCTGGGTAGAGTGTTGTGGCATTACAGCTCACAGCAATCTCCAATTCCTGGGCTCAAGCGAGTCTCCTGCCTCTGCCTCCCAAGTAGCTGGGACTACAGGCGCCCGCCACAACGCCTGGCTATTTTTGTTTGGGTTGCTGCTGTCATTGTTGGTTGGCGGGCCCAGGCTGGATTCGAACCCGCCAGCTCAGGTTTACACGGCTGGCGCCTTAGCCCGGTGAGCCACAGGCGCCGAGCCGATAATTATTATTTTTTTCTACCATTTGACTATAAACACTGACCATCTCTGTACTTTTCAACAAGAAACTCTTCACCTGAAGAGAATTTAAAATTCTGACCTACATAAATAACCTCTTAAATTCATAAACACTTTCTCCAGAATGCTACCTAAATGAGTCTTCCCACATCTGACCTTCACATATTTTGTTCATATATAGAAATTACAGGCTGATTTCAGCAAGTCTGTACATACAAAATCAAAACACTGTCCAGAAAATGGTTCCAGACAAGAAGAGGTACAACCACAGAAAGGACAGAACCACTCTCCCCTACTCCAAAGCATTTGCACACAAGTCTCCTGTTTTCCTGTGCCTTGTGTTCTCTGAGAATTCACATTCCTTCTGTGGCTGTTCTGAGCACCTGGAAGTCACCTGCAGGGGAGAGTAAGCTTCTGGGAAACCCACAGGGAAGCCCCATGTCCCTCCCTTTGCAGCCTCCACATAGGCCTCAAATTTCAGTCACTACCCTCTGGCTCTGCTGCCCACTGCAGAGCATCTGTGTTCATCTGCTTCTCACCAACATTGATCAGTTAATGAGAGAAAGACCCTCAATCCCAGTGTTTCAGTAAGAAATGAACAGAGCTGGGAATGTGGCATGCACCTATAGTATGAGTTGCTTGGAAGGTTGAGGTGGGAAGATTGCTTGAACCCAGAAAGGAGTTCCAGACCAGCCTGGGCAACATAGTGAGACTCCATCTCTTAGAAACATGGAGTTTCTGCTTTCCTCCTGTGTTTACCTTAAAGTAGAGGAAGAAAATTACAAGATAATCTACATGGATTTAAAAATTAGCAAATAATTCCTTTGAGCAAACAAAGCAGCAAACTATGGTTTTTACATTAATAAATTGTTAATAAAACATAAATTCTCCCCCTGTTCTCTTTCAGCAACTCTGTGACCTTCACAATTCATGGTTATCCCCAGGTGCTCTGTGCCTGGGAATTTACATGTCCAATTTACCCACTCAAAGCTGTCTCTAGGGCTCAGCACCAGTGACTCAAGCAGCTAAGGTGCCAGCTACATACACCTGAGCTGGTGGGTTTGAATCCAGCCCCAGCCTGCCAAACAACAATGATGGCTGCATCCAAAAAATAGCTGGGTGTTGTGGCAGGCGCCTGTAGTCCCAGCTACTTGGGAGGCTGAGGCAAGAGAATCGCTTAAGCCCAGGACTTGGAGGTTGCTGTTAGCTGTGATGCCACAGCACTCTACCCATACCCAGGGCGACAGCGTGAGGCTCTGTCTAAAAAAAAAAAAGAGTCCACCTGAAAACCTTTGAGCCATTTTCCAGAACGGGAGAATCTCCCTCTTGCGGTGAGGGTGGCATTAACAAATACATCACCCTGGAGTGGAGCTTTCTCTCTTTCTTTCTCTCCCTCTCTCTTTCTTTCTTTCTTTTTGTAGAGACAGAGTCTCATTTTAGCACCCTCAGTAGAGTGCCATGGCATCACACAGCTCACAGTAACCTCCAGTTCCTGGGCTTAGGCGATTCTCTGCCTCAGCCTCCCAAGTAGCTGGGACCACAGGCGCCCGCCACAATGCCGGGCTATTTTTTTGTTGCAGTTCAGCTGGGTTGAACCGGCCACCCTCAGTATATGGGACGGGCACCCTACTCACTGAGCCACAGGCGCCGCCCTAATTTCTTTCTTTCTTTTTTTTTTTTTTTTTTTTTTAGACAGTCTCATTTTGTCACTCTCAGTAGAGTGCTGTGGCGTTATAGCTCACAAGAACCTCAAACTCGTGGGTTCAAGTGATTCTCTTGCCTCAGCCTCCCAAGTAGCTGGGACTACAAGCGCCCGCTACAACACCCAGCTATTTTTTATAGACAGGTTCTCGCTTTTGCTCAGGTTGGTCTCAAACTCGTGAGCTCAAGCGATCACTTGGGCCTCCCAGAGTGCTGGGATTACAGGCGTGAGCCACCTCGCCTGGCCTCATGGAGTGGATTTCTTAGGGTTATGCAGAGACCTCTAGTATTTACAGCAGGTGAGGGTCAGTTTAGAATATTCTACGTGTGCCCTCAATTAGCAGGTAGTGACAACTGTCAGGGAAACAAGAAGGAAATAACACGAACCTGGTCCCTATGCAATATTTCACAGTCTATCCTGGAAAATAGTTTCAAGTGAGTAATTTAAATCAAGGGATGTGATAGGCCAGGTGCAGTGGCTCATACCTGTAATTCTAGCACTCTAGGAGGCTGAGGGAGAAGGATCGCTTGAGCTCAGGAGTTGGAGATCAGCCTGAGCAAGAGCAAGACCCTGTCTCTACCAAAAATACAAAATTAGCCCTCCCCTCGACTGACCACCCAGCACCACGCCACAAACGTCATTTACTGACGGGAAAGGTTTCTGAAAGAAGTCAAGTCAGGATTATGCTGGAGAATCTTTGGACATTCAGAAGTATAGAGAAAAAATTCGTGGTAGTTAACTGTTTAATAGCTCTTCAAGTTTGCAATAAAAAATGGCCTCCAATAAAACTACATAGCAAAAAATGGGGAAGAAACAGAATGGAAAGAGTAAACAGGTTGAAGAGGCAGAGCCTGAAGAATTTGTGGTGGAAAAAGTTCTGGATCGACGAGTAGTAAGTGGGAAGGTGGAGTATTTCCTGAAGTGGAAGGGATTTGCAGATGCTGATAATACTTGGGAACCTGAAGAAAATTTAGATTGTCCAGAGTTCATTGAAGCATTTCTCAATTCTCAAAAAGCTGGTAAAGAAAAAGATGGACAAAAAGAAAATCTTTATCTGACAGTGAATCGGATGATAGCAAATCAAAGAAGAAAAGAGATGGTGCTGACAAACCAAGAGGATTTGCCCGAGGTCTTGATCCTGGAAGAATAATTAGTGCCACAGACAGCAGTGGAGAATTAATGTTTCTTATGAAGTGGAAAGATTCAGATGAGGCAGATTTGGTGCTGGCAAAAGAGGCAAATATGAAGTGTCCTCAAATTGTTATTGCTTTTTATGAAGAGAGACTAAC
>CAUYON010171080.1:0-10452 GCA_963573935.1 Arctocebus calabarensis
GGGGTCTTGGGGTCTTGGTGTGTGCCACACCTTTTGGGGGCAAAACACGATTGTAAGAGGGTCTTTTCCTAACAAATGCAACCAGTGTAACATGGTTTCTTGTACCCTCAATGAATCCCCAACAATAAAAAAAAATAAAAAAAATAAAAGAGTTTCAAAACTGCTTTAAAGAGTGGGCTAGGCACTGTTGTCAGCACATAGCTTCCCAAGGGAAGTCCTTCAAAGGTTACTATAGTGATACTCAGCAATGAGGCATATAGGACTTTTTCGAGGATGAATTCACAAACTTAATTGTCAGAGCTTCATACATCATTGTAAACATTATAGAACTAAAGTAGAAAAATAGAATATTTCAATATCTATTGGGCAAGATGTAAGGTTTTGGAAGGTAAGTTAATTAATGAGTGACTGAAACTCTGTTTATGCAGTTTCAACACTTCATTATTATAATTTTAACATTTTTCTTATATTTAGTTCCATAAATTGGCTCAATATATGGGAACATGTTTACATAATCTTTTAAATATTTCTAGTAAGTCACAATTACCTACAAATAAGAAAGTGACCATAAATCATTTTTTTTTAATTGCCAGAATTACTTCCTCTTTCATCCCAAATGGTTTCCTTGTTTGTATCTGTCTCTGTCTCTTCTACCCTGGAAGTGATACAGGACATTTGGCACTCCAGCCAGCTCAGGAGAGCTGAGCTTCCACCTTGGCAGTGTTGGTGCAGCGCAGCCCACTGAGGAACAAGCCAGCTGGATGACAGGCAAGGAGGGGCGCCTCCGACCCCCTCCAGAGGCTCCAATAGCCAACTGGGCCAGACAACTGCCCAGGAGACACCTGTGCCTTGGTGTCTCCTTCACTTTACACTTAGGACTAAATGAAAAACCCCCATTTCCTATGCCTAGGTCAATTTCATGTGAATTTCCTAGGCCTCAATTCCATGAATGGACTGTGTTCATTCATTACTACATTCATTCACCTTGCCCCAGCGGAAGGGACTGTGTTTAATCATTTCCTGACCAAGGAACCCATACACCTATATAGACCCCAAGACTAAAAGCCTAAACATGGAGATGGGAAAGACCGGTAGAGAAACAGAGAGAGCTTTTCTCTCCCCACTTGAGTTCTCTCTCTCTACCAGGAGCTTCAGTGTTTGTTTGTATTCTTTTCTGTAAATAAATTCTGTCTTACCATAGATCTGTGGTCCGCGGATTTATTCTTCAAATCACCAAGACCAATAACCTGAAATTCTGGCATCAGAAGGTTCTCAGCCAGAGCTTTTTTGGCAGACTGGTTAACAGGGGAGTGAAAGATAGGGCTTAATTGAGAGGCGAGAAGCCATTTCCAAGTCCAAAGTCTAAATTGGCCTGCTCTTAATATTTTGAAGGTTTTTGTGCTCTGCTACAGGTTGTTCAGCTGCTAACATTGATTATCTAAGTTACAACTCAAACACAGTGGAAACAGATGAATAATTAAAAATAAAAAATGCATTTACTGTGAAGTGTAAGAACTAAGTTCAGTGTTCATTAAATCTCTACCTTCTGGACTAAAACTTGTTATTCAATGGAAAGGAAGAGATTTGTTCACTATTAATTGATTATATCCCCCTAACACCACTGGATCAATTTAACCATCAGATTCTTAGCCTTTGTATAATTTCTGATGGCTAATTGGCTGTCCCTGAGTGAGATATGGGCACTTTTCTCATGAAATGCAGTGACATTTATCTATTTTCTTTTCCCACTTCTGAACACTAGCAGTAGCCTTTTTTTTTTTTTTTTTTTTTTAGTTTCTTATTTTCAGTGACCTTAGGTTTCTTCACTGGGTGGTTATTTTTTAATTTAATTTTGTTTTCTTCAAAAAGTTTTGAAGCAGTCTCTCCTTTCCAGAACTTCTTATTTCTCCCTTAGGGTTGATTTTCCTTTAGTTTAATGCGGGATACTGGTAAATATGAGAGATCTGGCGCAGCATTTCTTGTTATGGGGGTTGGAAGACAGAAAACTTGACTTAGGAAACAGTTTGTTGTAATGTCTACAACACTTTCGGGGGAAATATTGAAGTTGACATTTCACAATGTCTGCTTTGCCCTTCTCCCCACTGGGTTCCAATTAGTTCAAAGTATATATTTTTTTTTTTTCAGAGCACTGCTTAAGAGGCATCAGGGCAATGATGTTAGCTGTCTACCAGCAACAACAATGTTTAAATACAGATGTAACCAAAATGAGTCAGTTTTTACCCCCCAGTAAAAGGCTTCTTTGTGTGTGCTCTGCATAATAATATGTTCTTAGTGCTGTCATAATTTTTCTCATTATTGCTTCATGCATTCTCACATTAAAATTTTCAAAAAAGTATATGTTGAAGAATTCATCAATGGCTTCATTATTAGCTCATCAGTTCCTTCAAATCCACGTCCATTGCCTGACTTATTTTGAAATGAGTTGTTACATTTTACTATTGTGAAACTGGGCAAATCTTTCTAAGTAGTATGTCCAAGTAAACAAGTGCAAAGATCAAGCTTGAGAAACTTTTCCTTTTCCCCTTCACTACCTTCTCCAATAGGAGTTCCTGGGAGCAGAGAAAAGCTGAAAAAGATACAGGGCTTTGAAAAATTTTATCAATCTCAATACCCAGAAGGTTTACCAAAACAATGGGATACACAGTGACAAAACAGGTACAGGCAATGCTTTTACATGAGTGGTTAAACCTAATAGTTTAATTAAGGCTCAAATACTTACATCTTGCATATAAGCCTGTGAATTTTTATCAGATTTGTTAAGGTGTTAACATTATTCAGTACTATGAGTAAAGGAAGATGCCATCCAGTTAGTTTAACTTGATTCTTCCCCTGTTGAAAAACATCAAGGAACTTTCACATAAAAATTCATTTAACCATAAATTTCTCTAAGGTAACAGTGTACTAGAGGAATTAAGTACAGAGTCATTCGAATCTAATAGCCCTCACACTGAGGCCCAGCACCTTCACTTACTAACAGTGGAAACATGGGCAAATGGCTTTATCTTTTTAATCTCAATTCAATTTTTAAGCACATAACAAACAATTTGTGCTCACTGGAAGAAAATAATTTTAATTCCTGCTGTTATGATTATTACTTGGTTTATTATTGTTAATCATATGTATGATATAAAATGGTTGGGGCTTTTTTTTGCCTTTTGTCTTTTATTTGCTGCAGAATTGTGAAAATAAATAGGACAAATACTTAGCAAAATCTTGAAACTAAAATGAAATGTGTATCACATTATATTTTATTACATTATATCTCTTACTGTTTTATTTTCAACCATTCCTATCAAATTAATAAAAAGATTAAAAATTATTATTTATGTAGGTTTACCTTATTTAAGGGCAAAGATAAAACCCATTTCCTACCTTACATCCCCAATCTGTCTGGTCTTTACTTTGAATTTAGTTTTCTCTTAATTGCAAAAGCAATTTTTAATTAAATAGTTAGATATACAGCTTAAAAGGTGAGTTTTGAGACCTTCTATTCAAAATGAGCTGGCCATCAGAGACCCTCTCCTGCTTTCCTAAAAGAAGAGTTTTTTTTAAAAAAGTATAGAACAGGATGCATTCTTCCTCCCAATTTCTCTACCCGGAAGTGCCCTGTATCTCTCTCTTTTTTTTAAATTTCAAAATATTGCAGGGGTACAAATGTTTCCAATTACCTGGATCAATGTGTAATTTTTGAGTCAGGGCTACACGTGTGTCCATCACGCAGATAGCGTTTGTAGTACTGGTTAGGCAGGTTTTCACCCGTCCCTTCCTACCATCTTTCTCTTGCTTGATTCCCACTAAATTTTGCCTCCTTCTGTGCACATGTGTGCTCATTGGTTAGTTTAATAGCAAGTACATGTTGTATTTGTTTAACCATTCTTTATACACTTATCCTAGGATAATGGTTTCCAGTTGCATCCAAATTGTTGCAAAAAGCATTAATTTATCCTTATTCATGGATGAGTAGTATTAGTATTCCATGTTGTACATATACTACATATTGTTAATTGAATTGGTGAGCACTTAAGTTGATTCTACATCTTTGCAATTATAAATTGTGTTGCAACAAACATTTGAATGCAAGTGTCTGATAAAAAGATTCTCTCCCTTTGGGTAAATACCCAGCAGTAAGATTGCTGGATTGACCATAGCTCTCCATTTAGTTCTTTGAGGAATCTCCAAAATTTTTTCTATAGAGGTTGTACTAATTTGAAGTCCAACTAACAGTTCCTTACTCTGCATCCAAACTAGAATCTAATATTTTTTGATTTTCTAGTAATGGCCCCTCTGATAGCATAAAGTGACATCTGATTGCTGTTTTAATTTGCATTTCAACTGATCATGTGAACATTTTTTTCATGTTTGTTGGTCACTTTCCTATCTTCTTTCAAAAAACATCTGTTCATGTCTTTTGCACAATTTTTGAAGGGGATGTTTGTATTTTTCTTATTTATTTAAATTATTTGTAAACTCTGGATATAAGTCCTTTTCTGGATGTATAAATTGGGAATATTGTCTCCTACTCTTTAGGTAGTGTCTGTACTCTGTTGATTATTTCCTTTGCTGGGCAGAAACATTTTAGTTTAATTAAGTCCACTTATTTATTTTTCTTGTTGCCTTATATGCTTATAGAGTCTTAGTCATAACTTCTTTGCCTAGGCTAATATCTGGAAGAGATTTTCTGACATTATCTTCTATAATTTTTATGGTTTCATGCCTTATATTTAATTCTTTTCTTCATCTTGAATTAATTTTTGTAAGTAGTGAGAGGAAGAAGTCCTGTTTCTTTCTTCAACATGTGCCTATCCGATTTTCTTAGGAACATCATTGTTTAGAGCTTCTTTTTCCCAGTGTATATAGTTCTTTATTTCTCAAAGATCAGATGACTGTATGTGGATGGTTTTATAACTGGGTTCTCTGTTCTTTTCCATATAGGTCTATGTCTCTATATTTTGCCAATATGGAACTATTTCGATTACCATAGTCTTATAGTATAGTTGGCAGTCTGGTAAAGCAATATTTCTAGATTTGTTTTCACTTAAGATTGCTTTGGCTATTTACTGGTTCCAAATGAAGCCTAGAATTATTTTTTCCCAGGTCTGTAAAATAATATGTTGGTGTTCTGATGAGGATTGCTTGGAATCTGTAAATCACTTTGGACAATATGTACCTATTGACTCATGGATTATACCCATCCATGAACATGATATGTTTTTCCATTTGTTTGTGTCATCTGCTATTGCTTTCCTCAGTATTTTCTAAATCTGTTTGTAGAGATTTTTGCCTTCTTGGTTAAGTTTATTCCTAGGTATTTTATTTTCTTTGTAGCTACTGTAAATGGTATTGAGTCTTTGACTTGACTCTCAGCTTGACTGTTATTGCTGTATAGCAATGATGTATAAAAATTCTACTGATCTGTGTACATTGATTTTGCTAGATTTGTTAATCAATTTCTGGAGTCTCTTGGTAGATTCATTGGGTTTTCTAAATTAAAGATCATACTATCAATAAAAAGTGATAGTTTTACCTTTTATTTACCAATTTGTATGTCCTTAATATTCTTATCTGTCTGGATTTCTCTGATTAGGACTTTCAGCACTATGTTGAAGAGAAGTGATGATGGTGGGCACCCTTGTCTTGCTGCAGTTCTTAGGGACAATCCTTTCAACTTTTTTCCATTCACTATGATATTGGCTGTAGGTTTGTCATATGTAGCTTCAATAATTTTGATATATGAACCTTCAATAAATATTTTATTAACAGTTTTTAATCCTGAAAGTGTACAAGATTAGGTTAAATGCTCTTTTCTGCATCTATTGAGATAATTGTATCAAGTTTGGTTTTGCTTCTGTTTATACAGTGCATCACATTTAATGATTTATGTATGTTACATCATAACATATAGCTGTATGTCTTTGATATAAGCTCACTTGGTCGTGATGGATTATCTTTTTGATGTACAGTTGAATTCAATTTTCTTATATTCTATTTTAGTTTGAAAAATGAGATTAATATGAAGGTACATACAATTAAGTTCCATTATTTGCAATTTAAGGTAAAGTCTGAGTTGTAGTTTTCACCTTCAGCCAGGAAGTGTTCCATTTACCTACACATTATTTCCATTAATCAACCTCCCATCCTTTCCCATGTTCTTGAATTTAACAGCCTTTTACTCTCATGTGTGCACATTGTTATCAATCATAAATTTCAACTTAGTATTGTGTGCAAGGGAAATTTGATATTCCATTCTTATGAGAGTTTATTTAGGAGAGAGCTCTCCAAATCCATACTACTTATGCAAAAAGATACAAAATCTCCATATTTTTATGACTGAATAGTATTCCATTGTATACATATACAATAACATATTAATCCATTCACATATTGAAGGGCACTTGAGTTGTTTCTACATCTATGTAATTGTAAATTGGGTTGCTATAAACATCTGAGTCTGAACATTGTTATGATAAAATGGCTTTTGTTAATTTGGGGTAGATCTCTAGTAATGGGATTGCAGGATCAAGTGAAAGATCTACTTTTAATTATTTGAAGCATCTCTTGTGAGGCTTCAAATAATTGAAAAAAATAATTAAAGCCTCTTATACCTGCTTTTTTTGGTTTCCATTTGCTTGGAATATTTTTTTTCCATCCCTTCATCTTGAGTCTGTATGAATCCTGGTTTAGATGTGTTTCCTGGGGATACCAGATACTTGGGTTGTGCTTTTCATCCATTCAGCCAACTTATTTCTCTTCAGTGAAGAATTCAACATAGATTGGAAGAATTAATATGAGGAATGTTGGGTAGTACCATATTGATTTGGTTTACCCCTTATTCTATTGTATTATATGAGCTCTGAGATTTAACTTTTGGGTAGTTTTATAATGGTGTGTGCCTGTTGTGTTGATCCATGCATAATGTAGTTCTAAGTACTTCCTGCAAGGAAGGTGTATTCATGACAAATTCAGTGCTTGCTTATCTGGAAATGTCTTTATTTCTCCTTTATATATAAAACATAAGTTTTGTAGAATATAAAATTTAGGCTGGACATTTTACTATTTAAGAACACTGAAGAGGGGACCCTAATACCTTTTGGGTTGAGAAATATAAGTTAATCTGATGGATTTTTCTTTTCACTTGATGATTTTGCCATTTGACTCACATGAATTTCTCTTTTTTGTGGATTTTGATCAGCACAATGACTGAACATTGTTATGATAAAATGGCTTTTCTTAATTTTGCTAATCATCTTAGTGAGTGCCTCTTTGCAAGAAATCTCATAGGTGTCCTTTGAGTTTCTTGCACCTAGATATCTAAATTTCTAGCAAGACCAGGAAATGTTTTTTTTTTTTCAATTATTCCCTCAAATAGATTTTCAAACCCTTACTCATTTCTTTCTTCATCTTCAGGGATGCCTATGATTCTTGTATTTGACATAATCCCATTTTTCTTTCTTCTTGAAGGTTTTATTCATTCTTCTTAATTCCTTTTTCTTTGTTTTGACTGACTGACTTAATTTGAAAGAGTTCTGAGATTCTTTCTTTTGCCTTGTCTAGTCTATTCTTAAAACTTCCAATGTATTATCTATTTCCTTAAATTAATTTTCATTTACAATAGTTCTATGTGCTTTCTTTAGCATGTTGATTTCTTATTTAATTTTTTCCACTTATTTCATAAATTGTTTTTCTGCTTTCTTTGAGTTGGTTTTCCATTTTTTTCTGGGATTTCCATGAGCTTCTTTATAATTGATATATATATATATACATATATATAAATTGATATATATATGTATATATATATATAAATATATATATACATATTTTTTTTTTGCAGTTTTTGGCCAGGGCTGGGTTTGAACCCGCCACCTCTGGCATATGGGGCCAGTGCCCTACTCCTTTGAGCCACAGGTGCCACCCTACAATTATTATTTTTAATTCTTTTTTTTTTTTTTTTTTTTTCAGTTTTTGGCCATGGCTGGGTTTGAACCCGCCATCTCTGGCATATGAGACTGCACCCTATTCCTTTTAGCCATAGGTACTGCCCTATTTGTAATTCTTTGTCTGTCATTTCAGTGTTTTTGTTTTGCTTGTTATCCATTGCTAGAGAACTGGTATTACCTTACCTTTTGGGAGTATCCTTTTGCTCTTATTTTTTTAACTTCCAGAATTCTTATACTAATGTCTGCTCACCTGAAGCAACTATTGCTTCTTATTTTTCTATTTCTTTTTCCTTTCAATGGGGCTATTTTTCTTCCTCACCTGTTAGAATGTTTCTATATCCTGGGTTAGGTGTTAATCTTGAATTTGCTTGTGGGTCTCTTGATGGTGATCTAGGCTCTGCATAGATGCCACGGTTATAGGTATCCTTAGTGTGATGGATTTCTCAGTTGCTAGTTGTTTGTAGGCTATAGCAGTGGTGAGGCATGGGTGTAGGCAGTTTGCCCGTCTCTCATTGATGATGGAATATGGAGGTCTGTGAAGTCCTTTGTCTTGTGGTCTTCTTACCAGCATGAATTGTTTTGGCACACCCAGTTTAATTTATGAGACTGTAGGTATTATGTATAGGTAAGAATCAGCCACACTCTGTATTATTATGTCAGTCAGTGTTGTAAAGGGCTGTGCATATTATCCTCCCTGGCAGTAGGTGGCACTTGCCAGAACAAACAAGATTCAGTGTTGTTTTGGGGAGCTGTGGCTGGATCTAGACTCTCATGGGAAGCACTCCAATGCTCTGGGTGGGGGCCTAGCTCATCCAGATGAACTTTTATTCTCTATGAAAGCAGAGATGTGTGGAGGAAAGGCTTGGTGGGGCTGGGCTGGGTAAGCTTGCCCTTAAGCTCCACAAAAGATAGGGCCCTAGCACAACCAGATGAGCTCTTTTTCTCTATGAAAGCAAAGGGTGTTGGGGGGAAAGACTTGGTAGGGGGCTTGGACTGGGTGAGCTTGCCTTAGACTCCACAAAAGCTGGCAAGGTGGCTGTCTTAGCATAGGTCAAGGGGTTCCCTCCCAGGCTTCTAGGGAATGTCACCCGGAAGAGGCTGGAAGCATCCCACCCAGTAAGAGAGTTAGCTTGTGGGGAAGGACCATTTGAGATTGTAAATCTGGCTGTCAGCAGTGGGTTTTTCTTTTCTCCTCACTCCCCTGCTCTGTGGTCTCCTTCTGGAGAGACCACATACAGGAACTCAAACTAGTTCAGCTCCCTCATGATGGAGGTGAGGGTTGGGAGCTTTCCTATCTATGATTCTGTCCTGGGCTGACAGTATGTTCTTTCTGTAAGGACAGGCTGTTGTATGCATGTGTTTGCTGCAACTGGGACCCACTCTGCACTGTGTTTAAGTTCTGCCTATAAGGTTTCCCTCATTTTCTAAGATTTGTTCACAAATCTCTCTCAATGCCCCCAAGCAGCACAATTGATTCTTAGGGCCACAGAATTCAGCCTGTATCCCTGTCCTCAGGTTCCTAAAGATAATTCCCTGACTGTGTCAGGGAGAGGGTGCTGGTTCTGAGTATCTTAAAGGGTTGATGTCTATCCACTTCAGGGTGTGCCCTGCTCTGATGGTACATCCAGGAAAGCAGCACCAGGGAGGGACAAAGGTGACCAAGCAGCTCACACTCTAAGCATCCCTTAGTCTGCTACAGGTTATTAAGAGGAAAGTTTGAATCCCATATTCTGTAGAAGCATCAGTGCCGTGGATTTTATAACAGAAGGGAAATGGTCACTTCTGACAGCCAGACTCAAGGGCTTCTTTTGGCAACCATGGGTGGGGCTGGAAGAGGAGGAAAAACATTTGAATGGAGGAAACTAGAATTCTGGTAATCTCTATCTCTCTTTCCAAAGGGCAACCCTTCTGGAAAGTGTGGGGTCTGGAGTCACATAGATTCTCTGGAACCCACTGATCTCCTATGGCTCCCACACACTGGACCAGACATGGGAAATGTTTTTATGGGAACAAGTGAGATGAAAACTGAAAGGCTGAAGCTCCCAGGGGATGAGAAAGGTGTTCAGTGAGTGAAGAAGCAATATGGTGCCTGCTGTCTTGTTCTGCGTCCGTGGTGATGGGATGTGACCTGTAGGGGGTATGCTAGGCTGGTGCTTTGTCCTCAAGAAGCTCCTAGTTCTTTAGAGAAGTTTCTTTTCAGATCTTTTGCCCATCCTGAGATGGGATCTCTTGTTCCTTTCTTGCAAATACGTTGGAGTTCTCTGTGTATTCTGGTTATTAAGCCTTTGTCGGAGGCATAACTTGCAAATATTTTTTCCCATTCTGAGGGCTGTCTGCTAGCGGTGTTTACTATGTTCTTGGCGGTGCAGAAGCTTTTTAGTTTCATCAGATCCCAGTAGTGTATTTTTGATACTGCTTCCATTGCTTTGGGGGTCCTCCTCATGAAGTATTCGCCCAGGCTGATACTTTCAAGAGTGTTCCCTGCACTTTCTTCTAG
>CAUYON010171081.1:0-39054 GCA_963573935.1 Arctocebus calabarensis
TTTACTAGGTATATACCCAGAAGACCAAAAATCACATTATAACAAAAGACTTTTGTATCAGAATGTTCATTGCAGCCCAATTCGTAATTGCCAAGTCATGGAAGAAGACCAAGGGTCCTTCAACCCATGAATGGATTAATAAATTGTGGCACAGGTATACCATGGAATATTATTCAGCCTTAATGAAAGATGGAGACTTTACCTCTTTCATGTTTACATGGATGGAGCTGGAACATATTCTTAGCAAAGTATCTCAAGTATGGAAGAAAAAGCATCCAATGTACTCATCCCTACTATAATGCTAATTTATAGCTTTCGTATGAAGGCTATAACCCAACTATAGCATAAGAATATGGGGAAAGTGGCAAGGGATGGGAAGGGAGGGGGGAGGGAGAGTGGAGGGAGGGTAAATGGTGGGGCCACACCTATGGTGCACCTTAGACAGGTTCAGGCAAAACTTACTAAATGCAGAATACAATGTCTTCACACAATAACTAAGAAAATGACATGATGGCTATGTCAAACATTTTGATGAAGAAGTTTCAGATTGTATATGAAACCAACACATTGTACCCCTTGATTGTACTAATGTAATCAGCTGTGATTTAACAATAAAAAAAAGAAAAGAAATAACCAAAATTAGAGCAGAATTAAATGAAATTGAAAACAAAAGGATTATACAACAGATCAATAAATCAAAAAGTTGTTTTTTTGAAAACTTCTATAAAATAGATAGACCTTTGGCTAGCCTAACCAGGAAAAAAAGAGTAACATCTCTAATTTCATCAATCAGAAATGGTAAAGACAAAATTACAACAGACTCCTCAGAAATTAAAAAAATCCTTAATGACTATTACAAGAAACTTTATTCTCAGAAATATGAAAATCTGAAGGAAATTGACTAATACTTGGAAGCACTCCACCTTCCAAGACTTGGCCAGAATCAAGTGGAAATGCTGAACAGGCCTATATCAAATTCTGAAATAGCATAAACTATACAAAATCTCCCTGAAAAGAACAGCCCAGGACCAGATGGCTTCACATCAAAATTCTACCAAATCTTTAAGGAGGAATTAGTACCTATATTACTCAACATTTTCCAAAATGTAAAAAAAGAAGGAATGCTACCCAACACATTCTATGAAGCAAACATCACCTTAATCCCCAAAACACGAAAAGACTCAACAAAAACACAAAATTATAGACCAACATCACTAATGAATATTTATGCCAAAATATTCAACAAGATCCTAACAAACAGAATCCAGCAACACATCAAACAAATTATACACCAGTACCAAGTGGGTTATATCCCATGGTCTCAAGGCTGGTTCAATATATGTAAATCTATAAATATAATTCAGCACATAAACAAATTAAAAAATCCACACCATATGATTCTCTCAATTGATGCAGAAAAAGCTTTAGATAATATCCACCATCACTTCATGATCAGAACATTTAAGAAAATGGATATACAGGGAAAAGGGAAAGGGAGAGGAGGAGCAGGGGGAGGATGGGTGGAGGGAGGGCAATTGGTGGGATCACACCTACGGTGCATCTTAGAAGGGTACTGGTGAAGCTTATTAAATGTAGAATATCAATGTCTTCATATAGTGATTAAGAAAATGCCATGAAGGCTATGTTTAACAGTTCGACCAAAATATTTCAGATTGTATATGAAGTCAGCACATTGTGCCCCCTGATTGCACTAATGTACACAATTATGATTTAATAGAATTATTAAGTACAGTAGCCAGCTTAGAATATAGCACATAGCTTATTTATAATTTCTCTATGATGTCAGCACTGTACTGGAAAAAAATAAAAATAAAAACAAACTTTATATCGAATGCCACTGGTAACATCCAGCTAAAGTAAACGTATTTGCCAGGTAGGAAATCCACTTCCTTGATTCTTACTGGTTTTTTCTCTGTAATGAGGGTCAGGAGATTCCTCACATAAGTTGAAAGCTTTCAGAAAGGCTTCGAGCACTAAAATATCCATTTCCTGTTTTGTTTTTGATTTTGCTAGCTCAGTGACCTCTCGGAATGGGTATGTTATCACTCCTTCAGTACACATGTTCTTTGCATGGACAGCTGACTCGCACTGTATTTGTAATAAAATGGGCCTTTCACTTGTGAGTGTTCTTCAGGGCAGTTTCCATTCTTTGTGCCGCTGCAATTTAAAAAAAAAAAAAAAAAAACAGAAAACAAAAAACCGCCCTTGCACCTCACACTTCAATCCTGTGGAATTAAAGGTGGCTGCACACTTAGAAACGCGTTGCCAGGCAGCTCATTTTCCCACTGCTTCGCAGTTAAGAGAACCACATGCCTGTGGCCTTATTTTTTTTATGTTTATTTTTATTTATTTTTCCTTCAAGATATTGAAAGTTATTTCTAAAAGTCTGTCCTTTTTACCCCCAAAATGGGGTAGATGGCCTGTGAGAGCTTGGTAAGATGACAGAAGTGTGCAGCCTTGCCTTCATGCCAGCTTCTCCGCGCTTCCGACCTCTTCAGGCGCTATTATGCAACTCCAGCTCTGCTGTTCCACCAGGCTGGAATTCATAATAAAAATGGAAAAAGCTAGTTCGCTCTTTTCCCTTTCTCTTGCAATACCCTCCAAATGAACCAGCAGAAGAATCAAATGCTAATTTCACCAGTTCAGAGTAACCATTAAGGTTAACTAGCTTTTTACATTTCTTCATATGCTGAGTAGAAGGCTTTTCGAGTGGAGGAACCCGGAAAATGAATTTTGAAAGCTCCAGACTCTCAAATTCCCCCCACTTTCTGAATGTAGTGCTTCGGTTTTGGTGGAATTGGCCTTTCCTTTGGTGAAACTGGCTTACTC
This sequence comes from Arctocebus calabarensis, assembly GCA_963573935.1. NCBI lineage: Eukaryota > Metazoa > Chordata > Mammalia > Primates > Lorisidae > Arctocebus > Arctocebus calabarensis. The sequence goes on from CAUYON010171081.1 coordinate 2,851, forward strand.
TGGAGTTGTCCCCCCATGTCTAAGATCAACATGCCTGTCTGATGCTGGTGGGGTTTGCAAACATGGTAACACTTAGCTTTGCTAATGTTATGCAAACTCTGGAGTTCTTTTCATTCTTGCTGTAGACATTGGAATGCTGTGTTAGAATAGTCCTGTCATAGTGATTTCAGTTATCTTAGAAAGTCTGAGCTTCCTCCTCATGGCTGGACTAAAGGTATTTTTTGTTTTTTGGTAGTGGTGGTGAGAGTGGTGGGTTCTTTTACATCTTAATTCTAACAAATGTAAACATCTTTATTAAAGTTTCATAGAAGAATGAGGAGGGATTGGGGTATCTAAGTTTTCTCCAGCATGTAAGATATAGGTAAGCAGTTTATTATTCAGGGGAATGTTTTGAAACGGGTCTCATTCTTGCTCAAGCTGATCTTGAACTCCTGAGCTCAAAGGATCTGCCTTCCTCGGCCTCTCAGAGCGCTGTGATTACAGGCATGAGCCACCACACCCAGCCCATAGCTTATTTTCTAAAGTTATGATTTGGTTTTAGGAATTTTCAGAATTACTGCTCAGGCACAAAATTCTACAGGTTCTTTTTTTTTTTTTTTTTTTTTTGTAGAAACAGTCTCACTTTATCACCCTCAGTAGAGTACTGTGGCATCACACAGCTCATAGCAACCTCCAACTCCTGGGCTTAGGCGATTCTCTTGCCTCAGCCTCTCTCCAGATTCTTTTAAGCAAATTTTTATCGATGTAAATAATTTCAGGGTACATGGAATCATTTAATACGTTCATATAATTTGTGAAGATCAAGTTAGTGAAAATATCCTTATTTTACAGTTTTCAGTGAGTACAGATGACTGAATTGTAATTGCCAAGGCACAGTCAGTCCATCAAATAGAGCTATGGTGCTGGGCGATGCTAAGGGCCTGGGAGCAGCTGACCTGGGCCACCAGGCAAATGAGAGCGGCTCTCTCCCAGTTCATTGCTTCTTCCAGGTAGCCTCGTGGACTGTGTGGAGCAGGTGAAGAAGCACAGCTGTGCAGACCCTTGCTTTATCGGCTATACAGGTTTCAATCACTGTCAGTGGAATAAACAGCAGTCTGCAGCACTTCCAGCCTCTCTCAAGGAAACCGTCTCGAGTGAACCCGTTCTATGGACCTCCAATTCCTTCCTCACAGCCTGGATCTTTTCCTGTGGCACAAATCCCTTCTGAGCGCCTTATTACATCTCTCCCCCATGGAGCTGCCTAGGCCCCTGCAAACATTATTTATTACATTTGCAATTTTTTATTAGATCGTGCTGTTTCCAGGGCAACCAGGAATGCTAAGTTCACGGTGCTGGATACCTGGTCTGGGCAGATCCAATTCTAACCGGTTTGTTGGTTTTGATGCTTGCAGGAATGCAGAACATTCCTCCGTTCTGCCAGTCCTTTTCTCCATTTGTCTCTTCATCATGGCTTGAGGATTTATACACTTTTTTCTAAATATATTGACTTCATTGTAATGCTATTCACCTGGGTATTTTTCCTTTTGTGTGTGTAATAGATATCATAGCATTTCCTCACATTTATACTTGTTTTTTTAAACTTCTCCTTCTATATAAAAGGAATGTGTGTCTTTTTTAATTTCACTTCTTTTCCCCCTAGGGTACTCTGTTACTAAAATAATTCTAACAGAGAAAAAAAAAATAACAGCCTCTATTAGTTTGATTTCTTGTACTAACCTGTGTTTAAAAAAAATCAGGTGTTTGAATCTCTTCCTGTGAGAAATGTCCCAATTGCTACATTTTGCAAAACGTACCAAAATAATAGGTTCCCATGTTTCACCTTTCCTCATCTTTCATTCAGTAAGGACTATTTTAATTTGTTTTCAGGCTATAGGTTTATCTACCCCCAAAAGATCCTGTCTTTAACATACATATTTATCCCTCTAACGAAAAGACTTCCATAGCCATGTCTACACTAAATGTGCTCACTTGATCTAGAAAAAGGATCTTATGCCAAATCCAATTTTTCCTTGTAACTCCTAGTGGGTTCCAAAGACGGGGAGATGCTGAGTCAGATAATATGCTATCGCTAGTGTTTATAAAACCCCTGAGTGAGGTCCAGCTATCTGCAGAATGTCAATTTTATAAACCAACAGATAAAACTCCAGTGATTTTTCTCAGACTGGCTCTTTAAAAAGAATGTGATCACCACATTCACCAATAAGAAAAAACCTGGGCTACCACGTTAGCAAAATTTGTATCAAGAGCTGAACACATTACCTCAGCTTCTCCCACCTTCTAAATAGCCTTTTTAAAAGGGTTGTCATGATTTAAACTAAGAGTCACTGCTGGTGCACTAAATCAGAAGGTCCCATGAACAGTGTGGGGACCATTTCACACAAGGTGCCCCCCATTCCCACTGAGTATCATCTTGGATTCACATCTCTTAAAATACCCAACTGCCACCACGTTTTTCCAAAATACAGTTGTCGTCTTCACTTGCAGGCTGAGGTCCTCCTTGCTTGGCCCAAGGGAACACAGGTTAACTTTTCTAGCATTACCCCTGATATTTTTGAGAGCACCCTGCTCCCTTGCAGCAACAAGGTAGCCCAGGCCCCGTCTTAACTTTTCTACTGCAAAACATAAAATTAGACAATTCTTTCTCCCTACTTCTCTTTCACAGAGAGTAACCCTAGAAACTGAAGTCTGGCATTAGGAATGTATATTTCCTTGCTCCCACCAGGACCAGGCTGGAAACAGAGTCTACCGGCCTGAGATTGGGGGAGGTCATGTGACACCAGAAGAGAAGTTTCTTAAATCATCTTCATGGCGAAGGGACACCCATTACTTATTTTTATGAGAAACATGAATTTAAAGTTCACAGTCGTAATTCTAATAGAGTTCTAGCCTTCCTTCGTTTTTCTGCCTTATTTAAATATTAATTATATAAATAAGAGCTTATGCCATTCTGTTCTTTTCCCTCTGAGGTCACAGAGTTCCTGGGGCCCTTAGTTTTGCTATACTGCACTTCCCCTTCCTCATCTCCTTTGTTAGAAAGCATTTGTGGAGCACTTGCTGTGCCTCCTTCCCCTCCTCTGGTTTCATCCCATAGTTTCCAGGACGTCAAGAAAGGTCTTCATTCTCAATTCTTCAAGCTGCAAAAACAGCATATTGATTCCGGGAGAGTGAGATAGTTGCCAGTGACTGGTAGAGTCTGGCCTGGCTCAGGTCAGTCTATCCCTCTGGCTCTCACCCTCGCCGTGGACCACTACTAACCCCTTTTTTTAGATAACATATTTGCTTCTTCAGGTTCCTAAAGATCATTCCTACTCAACGATTCCTCCCAGTGGAAAGGGCACAGATCAGGGGCAAAGTTCTTTTCAGCACCAAGTCGTGACTTTACGTTCATGGTAACCACCAACCCCCGGGAACGGAATGGCTTCTTTTTTGTCTCCGTGAAAAGAGGCAAACATCAGCACAACAGAGATTTCATTTTATTATTTTTATGGATTTTTTTTCAAGCTGTCAACTGTGCTTAATGTTTTTGAGCTACCGCCACCTCTGCCACCGCCTCCCTCCCAGGGCTCTGCAGGTGCTACTTTCATGATGCCTTCTTCCCTGGCCACAAAGCCTCCACCGTGTCTTGAAACTCAGGGGAGAGAGGTTGTACTGTCAATCTCAGTAGATTGTCCTCCCGATGAGTGATAAATCTGCTGTCCACATAATAGATAATATATCAGATGCTGCTCACTCTATTTGGGTCATGGCTTCCATTCATAGATCAGCAGAGGAGACTTTATTTTAACTGTTACTTTTCCTATTGACAGAAGAGCTCATGGATGAGAGGAACACTTGGATCTAAGCCAAGCTCCTGAAAGGTGGGCTTTGGAAAGCAGCCACGTGAATAGCACCGTCCAAGTGTTAGCTCTAAACAACTCAGGCATACTAACCCCGCAGAGGCAAAGAAGGAAGCAGAATGTTATGAATAAGTGCAGAATGCTGCAGTGCACCCTTCAGGGCCGGGGATCTGAAAGCTCAGGAATCAGAATAAGCACATACAAGCAGAGGTGACTCATTCAAGAGAGGGGCGACCAAGTAGTGAGAGCAGGAAGAAAACAAGTCCCTTTCCTCCCAAACTGCTTTGCTCTTTGCCATTAACTCCACCTCTTCACAGGCTCTGTAGAGCCCAGACAGGTGAAGAGCAAGGTCCAGCTGTCCTGTGGTAGTTTTGTAAGGGTCCAGCTGACCTTCAGAGTTGTGATGATGGCAGGATCCTGGGGCTAGCCTGGAACTCTTCCTCTGTTATGCTTGGGTTATCTGGAGTCCTCACCACACGTAATTGTCATAAGGGTTTGTGTCCTTCTGTCTCTCACATGTATGACAGAAGAGCTGAGAAAGACACAGTCATGTATTAGTCCTAAAGCTATCAAGGGCAAGGGGAAGCAATCGCTTTTGTCCTTTGCTTCTTTGGGGTTCCAAAGAAATATTAAAAGGAAAGCCCAGACCTGGTGCAGAGTCAGGTTCTGAAAACGGGGCACTTGCTGACTGTGAGCGTCATGCTGATTACTTGCATGAAGGGTCCAGAGCACGGCTATGGAAGACCCAAAGGGTGGCTGTCAAGTCTAGCTGTGTGTCAGAATTACCTGGTAGCCCAGGCCCCAGCTTGGACCCATCCAATCAGAATCTTACGAAAATTGCCCAACTTTTATGTTTATTTTTTTTATTCCATATTCATTTTTAATGCTCCTCTATTTATTGTGGTCTGCAGCTGGGACTGAGGGCCACCTCCCTAGGACAAGCCCATGACAGTTTCAGAAGAATGATGGTGTTACTCCCGAAAGAGGATAGGTCCATGCACAGCTATGAGATCTTGGGAGCACCCGTTTTCCTTCCCATCTACAGGCCCACACACCAAGACCCTTGAGCATTGGCTTCTCCACCCAAGCTCACTCCTTATACATCAAGAAAAAAATCAAGCTGTTTAGTTTGGGAATATGAACTTGGCCCAAGGCTCATTACATGGATAGAGAACAGATGAATCAGTCTCCATCCAGCGGGATCATAGCTGGAACCACTATAACAAGGATAGAGGGATAAAGAGAGTAGAGGTTGGTTGATACAAGACAGCCAGGAGGAAAACTGGGTTTAAGGAGTACAAGAAAGAGGGAACAACATCAGATAACAAAACACGATCAACATGATCTGCTGCTTTATAGCTTATGTAGGTAGAGATGTTTATGCAATAGTACTCAATAGGAGTTTTATGATTAAAAAAATTATTCCTATTTTATTATCTGTACATTCCCAGGATGAACACCAATTTTTTTAAAAACTAGAGAAATAGTAGATTAGAAACGGTGTTCAATGTTTCATGTCAAGATGATCTAGTCTTTTAAATGTTAGTCTATTGGTAGGAAATATTCATCATATGTTACATTTGGTGAAGGGAAATGACTGGTAGAGCTCTTAGTCTTGACTTTATATGGCCCCAAGCCACATTGTCACCAGGGGCTGGATGAATGATGAGGGGTATGGGTGGGTCAAGCAAACACCAGAGCAGTAACTGGAAAACAAATTTGGCTGAAAGAGTCCATTTATGTGAAGAATGAGCTTGGCAATGTCAGATTCTTAGAAATCTATCTTTTAGCTATGGAAGAAAGGGAGGTGGGAATTAATTCAGAGAAAACTAATTGCTTCACCTTTTTGCAAAGAAGTATACTTGTCATCAATCTAAATGTTATTAATACTCTGGTAACTATCTCCTGTCAAGTTGTTCTTTTAAGAGACATCATAACAAGAAACACGTACGAGGGCTGCCATCTGTGTTCAGAGGAAAGCAGAGGTAGACCCAGGGCGATCATGTGCCAAATTTTGACCATCCCAACAGCCACCTTTTACCCTTTGATGGAAAATGCTCATTCTGCTATTTGAGAAACAGTGGTTGGTAAAATCCCAAACCTAGTGGGAACCACCAAGAGTCATTTAATTTGTTCCCAAATCATTGAGAATTGTGGCAAAAAGGTAGGGAAAAGATTTCACCAATCTATAAAGATTCTCTTTAAAGGCTTGGAAAGTGGGAGAGTCCTCAGTTGCCATGAGTCTGCACCATGTAGAGGCTCCCCCTTCCCCTGACTTTCAGGGCTATTGAAGATAGTCATCCATGGTCACCACAGTACTTCCTTGCAGTCTCCAACCCATCTGAGCCATCTCTCATACTTTACCTACTCACAGGTCAAGTATTTGCAAAACAGAAGCTAGGTAGGTGTGTTACTGGAAGGGACTACTCCATTGCTGTGCAGACTTTTACTGCATTTGATGCTCCTGACCTAGAATATAGCTTCTCAAATTAGGCTCCAGCCTTTCAAGCTTTTGTCCTAAAATAATTCCATGTGACTGTGAAATTAATGACATGAACAAAAAGGAGATTGCACAACCTTCTCATCCAGGACAAACAATTCTAGGCACGTACAAGAGAAAGGATTGTCTGGATTCAAGAGAAAGGATTGTCTGGATTTCATGGGAATAGTAAATCTGACATTCTGTGGTCAATAGTAGGGGATAGATTGTTTGGGGTTTACCCAAATTTTCTGTTCTTAGCGGCAAAGTTTAGAAATTCACCGAAGGGAGCATAGCCTGTCTGTGCACTGCTTTGAGAGTGTTCTTTACTCTGTCCTGACGTCTGAGGAGATGGGAAGAAGGTAGCACCATGGTGTGGAAGGCAGGGCTTCCCAGAGCAGGTGGAGAAGTGACTGCTATGGGTCCTCCTGCCACCAGGCACAGCCAGCTGGTTTTGGTGGGGGGCTGAGGGGTGTCCTTTTGTGCCTTGTGACCTCTGACATTTGGATTTACCTTTTCATTAAGGCAACTGCTGACTTACTGAGACAGGGTGTCATGATCACTGAACTGGGGAAGCCATGCTATCTGAGGGTGTAATTTCCTTCTCTTTTCTGAATTTCATTAACATTTTATTTCATGATTTCAGTTTTTAACACTATCCCAAGATGCCTGTGAAACACTGAGGATATAGCCTTACATTATTTCCATTGCTACTTCATAACTGTAATTTTCCTACTGTTGTGAATCGTAATGTAAATATCGGGTACGTCGGATGTGTTTTCTGATGGTCTTCGGGGTCATGACCCACAGGTTGAGAACCGCTGAGATTCTAAAAGGAAAACCTTTTCACGAAGCTCTCTGTAATCAGGAGCTGGGGCACATCTGACCATCAATTTTAGATTCATATTAACCACCCCATCAGGAGTAGAAAATCAAGGTGTCAAGTAAAATCAAGTATCTTTATACCCTGAGGTTGAGAGCCATGGGAAGTACTTAGTGTCTGTTCAGCCCAGGAAATGCAGGATTTGGCAGTTACCTGCTTGAGGATTGGCGTATCTGATCCAAGAAAGGTGGTAAAAAAGCAAGTTAAGTGTCCGCATTTATCTCTTCATGTTTTCACACCTAATTTGAGGGATTAGGATGGCTGTGGTGTACTTGTTAGATCCCCCTTGTCTTATTCCCTGGCTCTGACTCTTAATCACAAATCATTACAATTAGTGAACGTGCCCTTCCCCCTACTGACTAAATTTTCTAATTTCTGAGGTGCCACAACAAAAGTCCTTCTTTATCCATCATTAAAGACTAAAAATTGTCCTTTTTACCAGGTGTTTATGATCTAAGACCTGTTGGAAGATGCCCCCACCAATTCCTTTGGTGTCATTTGAGCTGGAGAGGCATTGTCCAGCCCTGTCCACTCCTCCTAGAAATGTGGGTTGCTTGCTGGGGTCTTCAGAGTTTGACCAGAAGCGCTGATCTGCTGGCCTGTGGCAGTAGGAAAAGTGATCTTGGGATCTCCCAGCTGGGGGAGGCAGCCTTGGGAAGCGTGGAAGACTGGTGAATCAGGTGTCCAGAAACAAGAATGGGTCCAAAGTGAAGAGCCACAAGGGTGTGTCAGAGGAGCCAATGCAGTTGACACCCAAGTAGGAGCTGAATCCCTGGGACAAGAGAGATGTCCTGTGGGGCCCAGCATTAAGCCTGAGGGAGGCATGAGGAGTGGCTCAGGTGTCTTAAATAATGGCTGCTTCTCTGGATCTCCAACAACTCCAGCGTGGGGCTACACTGTGGACTCAGTGCCCAAGCTCAGGTGCCAATGGTGTCCCCGTCTGCCTTTGAGGGGGGCAAAGTCATTTACTGAGGGTCCTGGCAAATCAGTCATACCCATGAGCAACTGTAGGTTGAAGGAGCAGACAGAACACTTTTATAGCACTCCACATCACCCCACGTGTGTACGCTTTCATTGAGATGACGATGTCATAGTGTTAAAAGTTTAGAGAAGGAAAACACCCAGTGGTCCTGCAACTAACCCCATGGGTATTTCACTCTTATAGGTTTCCTCATCATTATTGCACGGGTATAAATAATTGAGGGCATTGTGTGTTCTACTTTTTTCACAGGGGCATATTATAAACATTTTTCCGTGTTTCTACATAGCCTCTGTCATTGTCTTTTTTTTTTAGAGACAGAGTCTCACTTTGTTGCCCTTGGTAGAGTGCCTTGGCTTCATGACTCACAGCAACCTCCAGCTCCTGGGCTTAGGCGATTCTATTGTCTCAGCCTCCCGAGTAACTGGGACTACAGGCGCCCGCCACAACGCCCGGCTATTTTTTTGTTGCAGTTTGGCCAGGGCCAAGTTTGAACCCGCCACCCTTGGTATATGGGGCCGGTGCTTTACTCACTGAGCCACAGGCACTGCCCTTTCATTGTCTTCTTAATGGTTGTGGAATAAAGTATCCTGAAGAAGCCTCATGATTTACTACATAATTTAGCAGAGGGGAAATATTTAGGTTCTTTCCAAATTTCTTTGTTTTGTTGCTTCTCCCCTTATAATGTTCTTATTCCAGCTGTGTGCATGTTCTTTTTGATTCTCTTGAATTATTTCCCGAAGTAGAATTACTACAACAAAGGTTATGGACTTCTTCATAGCCTTTCATATGCGACCATATTGCTTCACAAAAGGGTTGTGCTTGTGCCACCTTGTACAGGGTCCTATCAGCTAACTGGCAACTCTGACAGCATTAGGCTTTTTTCTCACTTTTGCAAATTTTATAAATGCAAAATGATATATCAAAGTTGTTTTAAGTGTCATTTCTTTTATTACTAGAGGAGATAGAATATTTTCCATATGTTTTAATTTTCTTCTGATATGCATCATTTATTCATATCCTTTGCCTACTGCTTAAGGCTTTTTTTCCCCTTCATTTCAATGAGATCTTGACCCTTTTGTCATAGTGATAAAGTCTTCTGTAGTCTATTAAATGTTGGTGTTTGCATTGTTCTGAAGTTCAATAATTTGGGCACAATCATGTCTATCTTTTATTTCCTCTGAGCATATCTGTTGATTCAAAGCCTGGATAAGTATTAAGTCTGTAAAGAATGTGTAGATTATTTATTCTATTATATGCTAGTTGTTCTAGAATGCATTTTTATAATGAAAATACTATATTTAACTCTATTTTTCATCCATAATCTACCTTTCTTTGTTTCCTGTGTATCTTGCTGAATGCTTTTCTGATTTGCTATTCACATATCATACAGATATGTCTTTAATAATCCTGTCTTGCTTGTGTTGTGCTGAAAATCTGCTTTATAATATGCTATATTTTTACATAGTCAGATCTGTTTATGTTTATGAACTGCCTATATTGTGCTACATTCTTCCTTTTGAACTAGTACCAGCATGAATTAAATAATTTTGCTTTGCAACATTTGCTAACATGGGGGTCTTTTTTAGGATAAAAATTCTATCCTTTTTGTATTTCCAGATTAATCTTATAGTAGTTTTGTTGAATTCTAAAACATCCTATTGGAATTTTAATGGAGATTACATTAAATCTGTAAGTTAGGAGGATCGGCACTCACAAATGCTAGTATTCTTATTCTGTAACAAAGTATACCTTTCCATCTTTCCATTTTATCAAAACAAATTTTATTTTATACAATGGAGTTTTGTGGTTATATTTTGAAGTTTTCACTCACTTACAATTTAATATTTTCCAGCAATTACGAGTAGACGCTTTCCTTGGGTTTTCTAACTGAATGTGCTGACTTGTTTTTATTTCTACTATTAGATATTATTTTGTGCTTATAAGGCATTGTTATTTGTTACTTATATCAAAAGAAATTCAAACCTTCTGAATAATGTAAAAAGCCTTCAGCCTATTGGGGCAATGTTCTGTGGCCTTCTAGAAAGAACCCTTTCTTTCTTAGATAGCCAGAAAGAGTGGACCAGAAGCATAGTGTGAAAGGGAGAGAAAATTAAAGGACAACCATTCACATATAGAAAATGACTTTATACCCCACAAGACTGCTCAAGAAACATGACCCCTGAAGCTGAGTTCACTATATTAGTTTCAGCCAGGAGTCTTCCTAGGGCTTTGAAATATTTCTTAGATCTTGGGACCCCCAAAGTGAAGTTTAAGGTGCCAGATCATAAAAAATGATGGCTTTGAGATCTGCAGTCTTGAAACATTCATGTGTAGCCAGAAAGAAGCACAGTCCCCTGCCCTCCTTAGTTGCTATATCTGTTTTATCTTACTAGGAGGCTGGGTCCTGTGGGAACTACCAAAAGAAATGTCAGTGATGAAAATTAATCTTGAAATTACAGGAGAGATGATTGAATTAATGATCTAGTGGAACAATTTTCCTCTAGACATGACATTAGAACCTTTATGAGCTTTTCCCTGATCCAGCCCCATCCCATGAGGCGGGACTAAAGATTCTTCTTCTACCAATGGTGACAGCCAAGGTCACTCATAGTGGAGACAAGACTGCTCTCCTGATAAAGTCTCACAGTCTTGAAGTCTTGACACCCCCACCTTTTCAGGAAAAGTTCTACACAATCTTCTATGTAACATATGACATCTTTCTGGAATATTATTCTAGAATTAGTATCAAATACTGAAAAGAGTAGACTCAAGTTCAAACTCAAATTCATTGTTTACAAGACAGCCTTGGGAATATTTAATTCTCTGTGCTTCTTTTTTCCCGTATGTAAAATGGAGGCAAAAGACCAGCTCCTCTAATTATTCATTCATTCACTAGGGAAATATTTACTGGGTGTCTCCCACGTGCCAGATATTGATATAAATGACATTGATAAGGCAGAGGACACAACATACTCATGAACTTATATTCTAGGAGAGAGAAGATAGATTTATATCAAAAATAATAGTGAGAGATAAGGCAAAAAAATGTGATAAAGATGATTGTTCTTTTAAAGGTGTAATTAGAGAAGACTTCTCTACTAAGGTGACTTAGCACATAACTGAATAAGAGCCTTAGGAAACGGGAGGAAGAGAATTCCAGACAGAGGAATGCACTTGTGCAAAGGCCCTGGGGCAGGGCCATGCTTATCTGAAAGCTGGAGGAAAATCAGTATGACTAGAGCAGAGAGTGTGAGGGGGTGCCTGCTACTGGCCAGTGAAATAAGCCAGTGTAGGACAAGAATCAGCAAATGGCGAGCCTGCAACCCATTTATGTACACCCCTGGGTAAGCATCGTTTTTAAACTGTGAAAAGGAAGTTTAAAATTAATAAAAGAGAGGCAGGGCTATGTGACAGTGATCATACGTGGCCTGCCAAGCCTAACATATTTGCTATCTGGCCTTTTACAGACAACATTTGTCAACTCCTAATCAGGACCTTACCAACCATGGTGAGAACTCTGCACTTATGCTCTGAGTGTGATAGGAAGCCCCTGGGGGGGAGGGGGCAGACGGTGAGCCAGAAAGTCACGTGATGTGACCTGCAGATTTTAAAGGATGTCTCTGGCTGCCGTGTTAGACTAAGAAAGGAGTGAAGGGCAGAGTGGGGCACAGTTAGGAAGCATCATTATAGCCTGGGTGCCACCTGCAGCAGGGCGTGGACTGCTGGGCAGCAGCAGGGTGCTGAGGAGGGAATACAGAATGTATTTTAAGGGCAGCACCCACAGGTGCTCTGGATTGACCATGGAGAGAGGGATGACTCCAAGATTTCTGGTCTGCTTGCCCCTCCTGCCGGTTCATGGAAACAGAATGAGAAAAGGATCTTTTCTGCCCCTAGGGTTCACCCCTCTGTGTCTCCAGCATTTTGTGGTCTGGGTTTGTCCTTAACATCCAGCTTTGATTGTGACAGTCTCCTTTTATAAACCTACTGCAGTGTCCAGCTGGCTGTGAAATGAAGTCCATCCACTGAGCCAGTCCATCAGAGCCCCCCACAAGCTGCCCACCCTTCACCGGCATCCTGCCACGTGCCCAGCTGTTCGGTTCACTCCCCCCAGTGCTGGCCAGAGGCTGCTCTGCAAATCCCACGTGCCCTCCGTTGTTTCCCCTCACCGGCTCTCACCCCAGTATATTCCTCTTTCTTGAGCCATGTCAACAGTCCTAGCCAAATGCTGCAGTCTACCTTTTCCATAAAGCCATCCTGTGATACCCTCTCTACCCCCCAGTCTATGCCTACACTCTTTGTCATCACCTCTCTCGTGCACACGCTGTTTCTGTTTGTAGCATGACTTTTACACACAAATTTGATCTTCCCTACCAAACCACAGAAATGGAGACCGGATAGACATAGTTAAGCACCTTCATCTTTATTAAATCCTGACTGCAAACTTGAAAACTGTATGACTTTGACTAAGTTACTGAATTTCACTAAGCCTCAGTTTGTACGGCTATAAAATAGGGTTGATTGCCCCGGTTATTCTGCAGCATGAAGAAGGGAAGTTGATGCATGTGTGACACTTGGTCCAGCTCTGTGCCTGCCATATGGGCCGAGCTCAACAAGTCCCAGCTAAATCTGCTCACCTCCATGAAGCAGCCAAGGAAATGTCTTCCTGTCCTACCCTTACTGGAGGACAGATTTTGCACAGAGCAATAAAATGAATGTACTATAAAATTACAGCCAATGAGCTCAGGTTCTCACATTGCCACTGAGTTCCAATCCCACCACCAGCCCATTGGCTGGGAGACACAAGGCAATACGCTGACCCTCGGGGAGCAACATATACCTCACATAAAAAATGAGTGAATCATTCCTGCCCTTGCAGACTTAGTAAGAATGAGCTATGCTCATACATAAAGCACTTAGGCATGGTGTGCGCCCAAGGGTGATGATCGCCGATTACCAAGATGATGAACTTCAAAGGTTCTGTAGGAAAAGCTACACTGCTCTTCTTGCACTGAGGCTAGACTATTCTCTTATAGCAGCGGCTCGTACAGCACAGGCCCTGGGCCAGCAGCATCAGGGTCACCTAGAACTTGTTAGGCAGATTCTCAGACCTCACTGCAGGCCAATTGCAGCAGGCCGTGTGGAGTGGAGTCTGGGCCATTGCAAGAACCACCGCCTTTGAGAAGTGAAGGCTCTGGGGTTCTGCACACACTGCCCACACACTCAAGGGGATCAGGGGGATTAAGACCCTCTGCTTTTCTGGAGATGCATCAGCAAGGGACATGAGGGCCCCAAGATGCCTTCAGTAGTGCCAGAGAGGAAGAGCACAAGCGGCTCAACACCAATTTTGGGGACCAATTTTGGGGATCCCCCCAATTTTGGGGATCTCTTAACTCTTTGCTACTTATAATCACAGAGCTGTTAGGAACAAAGAAGAATTGGAAGAAGGTGCAACGCACAGTTGAAAGTAGGAGATATAATTTAGTAGTCCATTAGGAGACATAGGATTGGTTTGGGAGTGTACACCGTAATGTAAACTATTGGAGCCATCAATTAACTTGTAATAATACAAGCAGATAGGGCCAGGTTGGGTTGGATTGTCGAGATGTGGAAATTATTTAGTATGTCTAATTTTAACATGCACTGTTGACACATTTGTAAATACAGAAACTAAAGCTAGTGCAAATTATTTCAAGAAATTTGGAAATATTGTGAAGAGTGTTGTAATTTTTACATAGTATCAAAGCCTGGAGAACACTTAAATATCTCTATAGCTGTGGGGGGAAAAAAGCACAGTCACATTTATATTTAGTTACCAGCTATTTTTGAACATGATCCCACATTTATCTTTCTTCTTTTCTTTAGGCTTGTTGTATGACATGAAAAACCATCTCTTTGACAGATTGTGTTAATCCAAATAGAGTTGAAATAACATTACTCGAGGCCTTAACCTCTACAGCACTTGACCTCGCCTTCTACACTCTTGCTGCTGGGGTTGGAGATGGACACGGGAGAGGGGTGGAAACTCAAGCCAGCCCGTGGGCAGCTGATCTGTAGCTCTGAAGCTCCAAATAAGATGGGGTATACAGAAGGATAATGCTATAATTTCCCTTCATAACTAATTTTTATTTCAAGCTTAGCATTTTCTTTTTATGCCTGTTCTTCTGAAAGGGATGTGTGATCAAACAATGTTGACTGTCTCTGAGAATAGGTTAGCAAGATGAGAAGAGACTTAGGTAAGAGGTTGGAAATGTTGATGCCAAAACATTCTACCATGCTCTGTAGATTTCATTTTTCCATGCTACCTTCTCTCGTCTGACTAGAAGAAATTATAGTTCTATCTCATATCATGTCCTCCGTTCAGCGTAGTAATATGTGAACCAAATTAAAAGAAGAAACGAGAAATAATAGATACTAGCAGTTTTATGCTGGGCCTTGCCTTCCTCTCCCACTGTTTGGGTGACCCCTGGGAAAATAGACAAAGAGCTGCCTGGGGAGACAGAGAAGATACGAGATGGTCTTTTCAATCTATTTCTGCATAACTGGTTGCCCTTTTCAAGTCCTGGATTTCAGAGCTCTCTCTCCTGGGTAAGATCTGTGTAGAGAGGACTTGGTTAGTGGGCAGGAGGCACATGGGCCTTGACGGGAAAGACCACAGGGCACAGAATGGGACCCTCTGTCTCCCTGCCGCACTGCCTTTCTGTCACTAGGCTGTGGCTACATCACATTTGTTTCTCTTTCTCACTCTGAACGCTTCTGAGAAGTTTCAAAGGAAGGTAAGCAGTCCTATCTCATTTTCACGCAGCTCTGGGTTTCTGCCAGTCCTGGGTAGGACCATTTCTGACAGGTTCGGCCCCACCTACCCTCTCTCAAGGATGTTGCATGATTGTGATAAGATTCCATCCACCCCTAGGCTGGCCACTTGCTTCTAGAATCAATTCCTTGGGAGCTTTGCAATGGGTCTGTACTTGGTAGCGTATCTCCCAGAATTCTGGGTGCTGCTTCACTCTCAGAGAAGCCAGAGACAGCAGGCACTGACATTTTCCCTTCTCATTCCCATAGGCTGCACAAGGGGGTGCCCACAGGACCCTGCTGTATGGACATGCAATTCTCCTGAGGCACTCCTTCAGCGGAATGGTAAGCACATCTAAGGTCCATTTGCACCAAAGAGGAAAAAAAAACGAAGGGGATGTAGAGGTGGGGAGTATAAGAAATCAGCAATTCCGAGGAAATAACACGAACAATTGAAATATAACAGATTATAGCACATTATCATCTTAGCATTTCCTTAATACCATCTACCTTAGTTTGAAATTATATATTGTGTTTAGTTAATGTCTGACTCCCTGCTTCCAACTCCATGAAGAAGAGAACCATGCTTTTTTTTTTTTATTTCACTAAACCTAACCCTGTCAAATATAGTGCCTTGACCTAATAGATGCTTAATAAATACTTACTGGATAAGTGAATAGTGGAATGACCCATGGAGCAACTAATCTCTTTATCACAGGGAGAACCAGAATAGAAGTAAAATAAATCAAATGGGATATTTGTGATGTCTCTCCTCTTTTACTTACCTAAAAGAAATTGAATGATACTCATTGCCTTCAGTTCTGGAAGAATCTAAAGGTGTTATCTTAATCCAGAGGCAGGGGAAAGATGGTGGCAAGGTAGTCACAGAAGACTGATCCACTTATTCCTAATCAGGGGTTTAGAACCAGAATTGACCAGAATGGTGATAACTCAGTGTAACTTGAAAAGAATTTGCATGTTTGAAATAAATATAATTTGTAAAAAACAAATACTGCAGACTCTTTGCAGTGGGTATTAAGAATAATATTATTGGAGATGACACATCTCCAATAATGTCATCTCCAATAATGTTTATTTACTCTCAGTTCCTAATCTATCAGTGTAAAGAAGATTTCTTTTTTCTCTAGCCCTAGTGGAAAACTAACACTTTAATTCAAGACTTTATTTTCACACATTTACTCCTGCAGCATGATGCAAAGTTCATCTCAAAGCTCGAGCTATCAAATTGGCAGCGGGAACAACAGCTGCCTGTTAAATAATTTATTTATTGCAGTATTTTTTTTCTTGAACACTGGTAAGAAGTTGACCTTTTCAGTCTGAATATTCTTCTGTTGGAATCCTTCATGGCCACGACAGAGGACAAAAGCAACCAAATGGAAGTGTCTCTGAGTAGGAAATGAGGACATTTTTAAGAGTGGGGAAACTTTATATCCTGACAGTTCTGGAATTGTGAGGTGGTAGTTTATCGTTCAGAATTTTATGTTTATCCATACGATAAATAAAACCCTACCCCTTTTTTCCAGTTTTTTTTTTTAGCTGGGGCTGGGTTTGAACCCACCACTTCCGGCATATGGGGCCAGCACCCCACTCCTTTGAGCCACAGGCGCTGCCCCTTACCCCTTCTTTTTACCTACATCAATAGAATAAACAGAACCTCAGGGCTTTGAAACTCAGGTTAACATCCTGGTAGAAATATGAAGGTTTATATTATTTATAGTTAAGTTTACTCTTCCTAAAAAAAAAAAAAATTCCCACTCACAGTTAACATAAACCCTATACTGGCTAGGTCCTTGTAACAATAGCTCTGGAAATAACGCCTGTGAGATATGACTCAGTAAAATGCAATGATTTTCCATCTTCCTCTTGCAGAAAACTAAAGGTACAGCTCAGAAAACATGTCCCAAGGGCCCCCCGGCTTCCCAGCCCAATTCTAAGATGTCTGCTGTGCCCATCAGTGAAGGAGACAGAAAACAGGCTGTGGAGTTCTTTAATAAGTTATTTCAAAAATCATTTTTAAGTTTTATTTGCACATGTTATTTTATAATCAGGGAACAATATTATTTTGAGAAGTTTTAAAGTTCATAGAAAAATCGAAAAGCAGAAAATAAATAGAAGTGATGGAGTCATCCAAGTCCTCTCCCACTCCTCTTCTAAAGTTAATTTCTGTTATTTTGGTGTAATGTCTTTTAGTCTAGTTGCTAAGCATTTACATTTTCGTGTACATGTCAACTATATAAATGTACTATTATATACTACTTTTTATTCAATGTATCATAAACAATGTTCCATACTATTATAATTAATATAATATACTATTATATTAATCTTGATAAATACCCTTGATAACATAATATTCCATAAAATAGAAGTACCAAAGTTTATCTCACCTTTCCTTTATTGCTGATCCTTTACTTTTCATTTTTATTGTTCCTCGGAGTATCTTTGAACTAAGCCATCTTTAAATATTGAATTCATTTCTAAAACATACAGTTGAATAGTTAAATCACTGGGTCATCAGACTGTATTTGACGTTTTAAATATATTATAAAAGTATCTTCTTAAAAGATAGTACCAATTAACTTTCCAAAGAATAAGATAAAAGAGCCCTATTGGGAGTAACAAATTGTTGAATTTAACTTGAAGCTAGCTGGTGGGGAGATACTAAGACCCTGTGGGAGATGGACTTCACTAGCATCTGCTCTTCTTTTGCAGTATCTAACATGTTTGACTACATCAAGATCCCACACAGATAAACTTGCTTTTGACGTAGGTCTACGGGAACATGCCACAGGTAAATCAACATTCCCAAACTCCCTGCTCAGTGGGGTCTTGGGTTAAGGGATTTTGAGAAGGACCCTGAATGTGTTACTCATGTAGGATTCCAAACCAATCTAGTCAGGAAATAAGTCTGAAAAAATATTGGAGGATAATGAACTAAAGAAAGAAGCTGTGATAGGAACACGGGAACTAAGAATGAAGGAAAACATGATGCTTTAACTGCAGCCCACCAGAATCTCAAAGAAAAACTACTTTTGATCTTGGGTACTGAAATTTAAGTAGACAAATCATTCCTGATAATCAACGATACTAAATAACTGCTGAAAAAAATAAAGGTAACATAATAAAGGCTTAAGAAATGAAGTATAATGTCTAGATCAAAGGAGTAGTCTCATTTTATTCTGCAGGGAACAAGCTATTTCTAAAGTAGTGTTTCCCAACTGTTAGTCAGTGACATCCACTGTCATGTTTTGCTATCTCACTGTATCCCCTTTGATATTTTTTAATTTGTATTTATTTGTATTTACTTGCTTTGGTTCTTTGAATTTTGTCTGCAAAACTAGAAAACGGGTATTGCTTTTCATAAAAGTAAATATGATGAAAAGAAACCCACGCCATTGGATAACTGAAGAGATGCTGATAATATTAGAAATGTATTAATGAGATGCTAGTTCCAAACTTAAAACTTTTCTCTGATAGAATCAGAAAGCTTAAAAAAGTAGTAAAAAGAAAATATGTTTTACTATGTAATTCAGTGTCATCAAATTACTTTCTGCCTCCAATGTTACATGCCTCCTATCCTTTGAGAACCACTAGATTGGTGTGTGTTTGTTTGTTTTTATTTGTTTGAGTACATTCAAAAATACTGACAGTCAAGAAGTGGGTCCTGAAGACGATGCTGACAAGGATGATGAAGGTTATCTCTAGAAACCATCAATGAAGAACAGAGGACAATCTTAACTACCTATAAAGCAATAGTATCAAAGAAGGTGCTGACGTTTCGTGGGCAGTGGCTAGAAGTTGAATGGAGGCACATTTGGAGGAAGTGGAGGAAGTCCTTTGGTAACATCTGCAAATTAACCAGCAGAGGAACAACTGGCCCAGAGATACAGAGTGCTCCCTGTAGCTGGAAATATTCTTGGACAATCTGACCATCTGCCCAGGGTATTACATGTGGAATTTCTGCTCCATTTAGAGATTGGACTAGGTACCAATCAGGATTCTTTGTTGCAAGCAACAAAAAATGATTCATATTAACTCAAGCAGAATAAGACTATATTGGAAATATCTTAACTAGAACCTGCTCAAAAGATAGAGCCCCAGCCTTGGAATTTGAACAGCAATAAAGGGAGACCAAGGAAGAGAAAACATCCTGGGGTATACTGTAGAAAGCATCTAATTAACATAGTCTAATAATATCATGACATTTTCCCTTTAATAAGCAGAGGATTCCAATGTTGGGTAGCCAAAAAGGGACAAAAGTTTATTATATTATTCTAAAATTAGGTCAGTTCATAAAGGAAGGATCCAAATTGTCTGATTTTCTAGATGATCTAGGAAAAAGTTGAATTTAAAATGATGCACCTGCTGTCGCTATATCTTGCACAATGGTGTCCTGAGTGTGCCTGGGGGAGAACTTTTCTCTTTCTTCCTCCTCTTCTCATTTTTATACCGAGAAGAGTGGGCCTGCCTCTTCCCATTGTGGGTTTTTTCCTAAAATAAGATTATACTTGAATTTGATTAGAAGTTTTTTTGTTTTCAGCTAAAATGTTATCCTTAAAATATAATTCCCCCTAAGGTATTGTCAACCTTTGCTGAAAATTACAAAATGAGTGAAGTGCCACAATTGGAATGTAAGTTGGCCTCTAAATGTAAGCCTGATGTCAGTCTTGGAGCATGTAATTAGAAAAGTCACATATGGTCATTCTATTTCTATTGGTAAAATGACTTTATACTTTTGGGAAGTTGGGAAGAAATTGCCAAGTACAACTTCCTAGTAAAGTGTTCAGGAATTTATTTAATTATTGGGACCTCTAAACAGTAAAGAATACTACACTTTTCAACACTTTTTCCTAAATTCCTAAAATCAGACATGGTATGAATTCTGCTGACAGACCAGGCAAACACATGAGCCAACCCAGGTTTAAGTTGGCTGATCAGAAGTTGACTATCATGAAAACCTACAGCCTAAAATAATGTACTTTTATTGTACCTCCCTCACTCCAACCATTTCACATTCTCTTTGAAGAAGACAACTAGTTGTGAAGGAGAAGGAAAATGCACATGCAGTCAGCTAAAATCCACTGTTGCCTGGGCTGAGTCTCTTCCCTTGAGGTTGAGATTACCGTGGACTCCGACACAATAGAATCCTCTTTCCCATCTGGATAATTCTATGAATGCACTCTTGGCTCAGAAACCTCTTCAGAGTTGTAAATGAGTAAACTGCTCAGCAATTGAGTTGAATCTATAGGAAGATATCAGGAGAAAGTTTTTAGAACTATTCTGGATCTTTTCCCCAACACACTCCATAATAAATTCGGAGACTTAAGGAGGAATTGATGATAATTTTACCCTTGATTTTGCTAACTCGGTTTATTCTATTCTCATCTTAAAGTTCATTTTTGTTTTGTTTTTAGGATTTAGACATAGCTTTAAAATTTGGACTGAGGAGGAAAGGAATATTTTAAACACACTTAAATCTGTGTTTTATATACATATACATATAACATTTTATATATATATATAAAAACAGGGCCATGGACTGGTCCCTCCCATTGCTTCAAGGAGAAGCTCTTCCCCTGGACTCCAGAACATAGGAGACAGCAGGAAAATATGATCTTCCCTTGTGTGCCTCTCAGGATCCCCTTCACTGTGGACACCCTCTAGCGATCCACAGAGTACATCAATGATACATCATTTTCCCCTTCCAATGCAGAAGTCAACCTCTTCCATCATACAATTTCAAATTTAATCAAAGTAATACCCATACACAGTTTAAGGAGATAAATAGTGCTCCTAAGCTTATTAACAACATCAGTCTTCTGGGCTCCCTGCTCTGGATCCCTGCCTCTCTCTCAGGCATCTACTTTCATCTCTTTTACTATTGCTTACTACTTGTTTCTGGATGACATGCATACATGGCTGTTTTCTTATTCTTTCTAAATTAGGCATTATCTGTGGATGTCCTGATAAAAATTGAACTCTCCTACTCCACTCTTCCCTTTCTTCTCCCTCTCTATCAATATATTTATGTCTATTTTTATTTAACTACCAAATCAATATAGTGATATTGCTCTAACTATAACTTTTATTTACAAAGGAGCTCCATATGATACCTGTATTACATTTGAGTTTTCTAGTAGTTAATAATTGTCTTATTTGTTTGTGAATTTTTCTGCGATTCAATCATTTATTCATTTGCATACTGTCTTACAGAACTGAAAATCTCCTCTGATTAAATTTGGTCACATTATCTGTTTCATCACTATTATCTTCTTGGAAGCATCCCCCACTATGCAGGGAATTCCCTTTGTCTCTCTCCTAGGTTCTGTTTCTTGGATCTTACTTGTTAGAGTTGTTGTTGTGTTTTGTTTTTGTTTTTTATTTTTTTTTAACTTCTTGGTTTACCACCTGACATTGATAGAACACATTATCCAGTAGCTTTTACAGAAACAATGCCTAAGAGGTAAATTACTGTCAAAAAGTATCCCAATTCTAGCTTCACAAGTAATTTAAAATTTAGTGTAATTCTACATTAGAAATACTTTCTTTTCTCTGCTTCCTGATGGCTTTCTTCTAGCTTGTGGTCTTGCTGTTGAGAGGTCTACATTCTGATTCTGGATCCTTTGTGCGCGACCTGTTTTTTTTTTTTTTTTTTTTTGCACAGTATTTGTATTTAGTTCATGATTTTTAAAAATATTGATGCTAAACTTGGCAGTTATTTATTTTCCAATATGTTACATTTTTTTAAATAATTTTATTGAATCATAATTATGTACATTGGTGCAATCACAGGGCACGATTCATATACATTCAGAAATATTTTGATCATACTTTTTTGAAAGCTACTGAGAGCATCTCTTTCGCCCTTGTGTCTGAAATTCCAGTGATAGGTCTTGGCATGAATAATCCTTTTCTGTTCTGAATTCTCACAGGACTAGACCTTAGGGAAGGTCTTTGTTCTCCATTGTGCTAGGGGCTCTGTAGGCCCTGTCAATCTGGAAATGCTCATTTTTCAGCTATGAGAAAGTTTTAATATTATTTCTTTGTTGATTTCCTTCCTTTGTTTTCTCTGGTCTTGCTTTCTGAAATTCCTCTAAATTGAGTTTATAATTCTCTTTTCACTCCTATTTATAATCTGGAGTTTTTCTTCATTCTTCTTTCTGGAA
Source organism: Arctocebus calabarensis (assembly GCA_963573935.1). NCBI lineage: Eukaryota > Metazoa > Chordata > Mammalia > Primates > Lorisidae > Arctocebus > Arctocebus calabarensis. The sequence goes on from CAUYON010171081.1 coordinate 25,007, forward strand.
GATTTTTTCAGTTTTGTCCTACAATCCTCACATTTCATTCTCTTTGTCTCTGAAGAAATCCTTCATGGATAATTTTATAGCTATTTTCATGAACGTGAACTTTTTCTTATCTCTGAAATTAGTAATTGTAAGAACTTTTTTAAGTTTTGTTTTGTTCTCTATAAGCTTTGTTTTCTCTAAGTCTCTTTGTTCCCTTTTTATTTTGTTGCTATCATTCATGTTAGAAACTTTCCTCACATGTCGGGCAGTCCTTGGTTTTCATTCACATTCAGACAAAGGCAGGAAAAACCGACTAGAAGGAGGCTGTGGCTCGCCATTGGTTGAGCCTAACTTTTAGGTAATCTGGCGAAGACCTAAGGATCTCACTGTTGACCCCAAGCTGCACTTTTGTCTTGGATACTTTGGGTTCCCTGAAAAGTAATCCTCAAATGTGGGGAGGCAGGATAGTTCGGCTTCACAGCTCCCATTCTGGATGCTGAGGGGATGATAACAGAGGGAAAGGAGCTTGGGTTTTACTAATCAGGATGTAAACTTATAATTATTCACCAATTCTCCTGTTTGCAACCCCTTCTTGTGCTGCCTTCACAAGTAACTGTTGCCTCCAATTCCAGAGACTTCCTGGAGAAAATCTTTAGCAGGAATGGGCTTTTTATTAATGGTTTCTTCTCCATTTTCTTACTCAAAGACTTGGTTTTTCACTTTCCTTTGACTAAAAGTTTCCATCATGCTTTCCCTTTTCCAAAATATCAATTTCTTTCCTTTGTTACGAATTTTTCACCTGTTGTCTAAATCCTTGCATATTTAAGCCTTCAGAAATCCATTTATTGATATTTTGGCATAATTTCATTAGAGGGGGGCGATGATAAAGTAGACCAATGAAGTTAATTCTTAAGAATGTGAAAGAGACTATAAAGAAAACATTTCCTATAGCATTAAAAATACCCAAAGGCTTCTAAAGTTTCTGATCTGTAACTTGCAAACACTGTTTTTCTATTGTCAGGGGAAATGAAAATGATAGACAGGGCCAAGAGCACATGTAGTACTATCAGGAATGGTTAGAAATTGAGGCCCGGAGTCTGCCTCTGTGTGGACATGTGTGTGCGTGCATGTGTGCATGAAGAACGAGGACGGGGATAGGACCAGGGACACTGGCCTATGAAGCAATGACTAACTTGATGAGTCTTTGTGCAGGGGAAGCCTGTTGGTGGACTATACATCCTGCCTCCAAGCAGAGGTCTGAGGGAGAGAAAGTGCGAATCGGCGATGACCTCATCCTCGTCAGTGTGTCCTCGGAAAGATACCTCGTAAGTACCTCCTACCTCCTACCATTCATTTTCAGAATGTTTTCCTTTAGGAATAGATGGCCAAGGTGAACCAACCTACCTAGAATAAGATGCTTTCACAAAGTATACGGTCGACCCTGGAACAAGATGGGGGTTAGTCAAAAAGTTTGACTCCCGCCGAACTTACTTAACTACTAATAACCTACTATTGACTAGAAGTCTTGACAATAGCATAAGTCACCTAATGACACATACTTTGTATGATATATGTGTTCTCCACTGTATTATTACAATAAAGTGAGCTAGAGAAAAGGAAACATTATTAAGAAAATCAGAGGAAAGAGAAAATATATTTACTGTTTATGAAGTAGAAGTGGATCAGCATAAGGGTCTTCCTTCATCTTCGTCATCCTCATGTGGAATAGACTGGGGGGGGTGGTCTGGGTGTCTCAGGGGTGACAGAGGTAGAAGAAAATCCACATGGAAGTGGGCCGGGGAGTTCAAACCCTCGTTCAAGGCGCAGCTGTACTTGAGAGGTGGTTAAGTTCCCTTCCCTGCCACATGACCATGGTGCCTGGGATTTAACAGTCAGTTATCCTTTGGATTATAGTCCTGTGTCCAGCAAACTGTGCCCAAATGCCCCAGGTGCAATTTGCAAATCCACTCCATTATCCTGAATTTATCACATTGTTTAGCTCTTGTCCAGTGAAGAACAAGCCAGAAAAAAATGGAATACAGGAAAATAAGCTTATGCTAGGAAAATAAAGAGAATTTAAAATGTTTCAGCACATGGGGTGTTATAGAGGTTCAGGGATGCAGGTGAGATTCTGCAGCTGGAGATGGTAATAGGCAATGCCACTAACATCAAGCCCTTGGCTGGCAGCAGGGATGCCTGAGGACCAGAGAAACATCAGAGAAGCTTCTCATAGAGTCAACCCTGTGGGCAGATTTGACTTTGCCTAGGCCAAATGTTGGGTGATTTTTCCCATTCGAGAGCCCTCTTTTCCTATGAAGAAGAGATTTTATGACTTGGTGTTGAATTGGATCCAGCAGAGGGGATGAAGTCAGCACTTGCGTTCCACCTCTGTAGCTGACTACTTCCTCATCCCAGAATAAAGTGTCCCACTTTGAAGTTGCTTCTAGACCTGGTAGAGAAAAATCTTCCCCAGGCTGTGTAGAAAGAGCTAAATGAGCTGCTTCTGTCAGGACTGGACTGGTGATTTAAAGGATGTCTCATTTCTGTTTCTGCTGCAGCACCTCTCAATATCAAACGGTAACATCCAAGTGGATGCCTCCTTTATGCAAACGCTCTGGAATGTACATCCGACATGCTCAGGAAGTAGCATCGAAGAAGGTGTGCTTTTTTATATGCCTTTAGCCCTGAGCCTGCCAGTTGCTCTTGTGGTGTATATTTTGACATTTTCTGCTACTTCCCTGCTTCCACCTGAATGTCTGGTACACAGAAAGCATGATTTCAGCTCAGTTGAATTTATTTTGCTTCATTCAATGTAGATTATTTTCTATCCTGACTTCCAGGTAAAGGAACTTCCCCGACATAATTTGTAGTGGACCCCACTACATTATTAGGTTAGCACTGCATGCATTTGGGACTTGGATCACTGAGTTTTCATTTTTATTGTTACCAGTTGTACATATACAGATCTCAGCAACTTTAGTTTTAGAAGCTATTATTTGTCAAAATGGTAATATTGTTTATATGTCTCCCTATGCATCTCTCCACATAGGGGAAGGACTCCCTTGATAATAAAAGTGTATTTGGCCATTTGTTTTTGCTTGTATTTATGGAAAGCCATTTAAAAGTTATAAGTGACATCTCATCAGGATTTATCTTTCCTTTGGAAATAAGATCATCAAACTTTGATCAATGTATTTTATTTCTTAGAACCAAACAAAGCCAATGCATCTTTTGAGTTATATAATAAATGTGCTGGCCTTATTCTACTCATAGGTAATACCATGGCTGAGTAGAATAATCAAAAGCCAATGACCTGTGAGTTATTGCATTTCCTGACCTAGGGATTATTGCATTTCCTTTATAGCAAGATCAGAGTTTTTTAAAGTACTCATATCACAGACTTCAGCCCTATTTAAGTCTAGTAGTTCTGAACTGAAATGCCCATCTGAGCTATAATTTTTGTAAAAAGAGGGAAAAGAGAACTATCAAGGTGATACCCCAGTTTCAGAAGTTTTCAGACTGAAATGAGTAATCAGGAAAGGACAAATTCTTAACTCTTTCAGTAGCACGTGGAAAGTTTTGAAAGGCAGAATGTGTTTAGCCCTCTCCTTTATGCCAAAATTAATCCCCTTTGCAACGAGTCTATAGTCAATCATTCCCTTTCTATCAGGAATCAAGAAACTCTGGGTTTAAATCTTTCCCAAGAAAGTTTTGACTCAATCTTTTCCATGTTGATTTTTTTGGTTTAACTATAGAAATAAAGTGATTTCCTGGTCCCAACAGAGAGCTTGGGAGATTATTTAAGGAGAGGAAATTATTTAAGGAGTGTTGGCAAATCATGTCAAAAGGTCCTCACAGAGGTCCTCACCCCAACAGAGGTGTTGAGTGTCCTTGTTGTGATGTAGCCTGGGTAGCTCATCACTGAGTCATCCAATCTGCAAGAAATGTCATGTGAGTATCCACTGTTGAGAAACCCACTTCAGCTCTTAAGATCATAAGTGATCCAAATATTCCTTTCCTGACTGTGGCCCTGATGTATTTCAATTAAGAAAAGTTGTGAGGCACCACCACTTGGCAGTTTTCTCCGTGGGAGTAGGATATTGATGGAAGGCATGTGAGAACTGTAAAGGATGGGCTGCAGATGGGGCGGGGATGCATGGATGGCTTTGCAATTGTAAGATGATAGTTTAATCAAGAGCTTGATCATGGTAGGTTTTAATTTTCTAAATAAATTGGCTGTTAAGAATTTCCCTGAAGTATATTCTGAATAATTATAATGCAAAAAGAATATAATTTGAAATATTAGTACAATAAGATACAAGAAAACTGGAAAAAGACTTCTGAATATTTGAGGGAAATTTAAGAAAATATTACCTAGGTGAAAAAAAAAGTCTTAGGAATATCCAATTGTCACAGAGCAAGATGAGCTGATAACCTCCCTTTCTCCTCTGGTATGACTTTTCATACTTACTGTTCTAACCTAGTGCCCCAAATACTTTAAGACAGCCCCTAAAGTGATCTAAATATGTGATCTTTTTCTAAAAAGAAAAAAAAAAAACTTGTTACAGACATTGAGTATACTAGGTTGCTATGTCTCCCAAGAATAGACTTGCCTGGAGAATTTTTTAATTCAGAGGAATAAGAAATCCTATTTCTTTGTGCAAAGTTAAGTTGAGACTGGAGCCCCTCTCCTGCTACTGTGTTCTTTGAATTAAGGCTCAGAATTTATTTCAAGTCTAATGGGTCAGCATGTCCCTGAAGTTTTTAGTCTCTTTTCCACCCCTGAACTCCATGAGTTGAGAATATTGAGTATTCCTTTGTTTATTCTAAAAGCTAAGTGTTTGTTGATATTAATAAAAGCACGTACACATGTTCTCTCAGGGATGCTGAAGAGTAGTTCTGCTTTCTGCTTTGTGCTGTAGGAGCAGCATCCAGATTTGATCTGCGTTTGTTAAATGCATTCAAAAGCTAGCTTCTCTTTAGACAGTTCTTAAGAGAACTGGTTTGCTACCCCAAGCCAAGCACCTCTTTCCCATGACTGCAATTTGATTTGAGTTTTTCCACAAAGTGCATACAACAAGATTGTAGGAATTTATCCAGGAATTTGGTATTAGATGTATTTACCCCATATGCAATTGGAAAATGATTATCTTCCTTCCTAACTTGATTCTCCTTTGGGTTTATAATGCTATCAGTGGACACTGTATTTTCATCTGTCTTTTTGATGTTGGGCTTGCCTGTCTCTGAAACCCTGTTTAACTTTAGCCATTAGGATTGTTTTGACTTTCTTATCTTTTCTGCCTGAGGCCTGACTGAATGCATGGATTCTCTTGTTTCCAAAATACATCTCTTGGTGTTTTCTGTAACTGGCCCAAACCTGCCTAAATTTACCCTTTTAAATACGCTCTTCTGTTTCATAACCTGCCATCAATTCATGGTAGAATATAATTCTCTTGTAGGGTACCTACTTGGTGGGCATGTAGTACGTCTCTTCCATGGTCATGATGAGTGTTTGACAATACCATCTACAGACCAGAATGATGCCCAGCACAGGTGAGCCAATAGCTTCATCCTTCTCCTTGCTGCCTCCAGTCTCAGTGACTTGGACTAAACAGTTTGTATATATATTTGACCACATATAAATTCTATACATGCTCAATTGAAAAATCCTCTTCCAGGCACGGGTTCCAGTTTGTAAAACAAGAATGGCAGCACAGTGGAGCTTGCTCCTGGGAAGAGCTGTGTACACACACTGCTGCTTGGACTGTAGTTCTTCCCAATCTCCTCCTTAATTTAGATGAAAACACCCATTTTGTTGGTGGAAATCAGGCTAATCATTCTAGCAAGCCTGGGTCTTCCACAAATTATGTACCGCTCTCCAAAGGTAGATCATCTCCATTCTCCTCACTTCATGAACTGAATAAGTAAGGTGGACTTTGTTGGGTTGCTTTTGCTTATTACCAAATAGCATTGGAGAAACCAAATGTCAACATCCAAGGAGAGCTGGGTCTAACAGGAGGTGGGACCCAGGGCACCTGGGAGGGCGCTGCTGAGAGCAAAGCTCTCTTTGGTCCTGTTGTTAACCCTTGATGAATGATTTTCAGAAATTCGAAACCATGAGTTGGAAGATTTGATCCAATTCCTAAATTCACACTACAGAGTCCCTTGGTAGTCAACATCAAAGGAACAGAGAATAAAAAGCTTGGCCCGACAACTATAGAAAGCTGATATTAAAAAAAATCAAACTTCAGGTCCAAATTAGACTGAATTGGGGGCAGCAGTGAGTCTGATCTGCCGGTAACACTTCCCTTTTCTTTGTGTAATGCCTACAGGAAACTTGTCCACCGCATTTATTTTGCCTCATTAGAAATACCAGCTCACAGGCCCATATTTGGGATCTTCCCAGCTGGGAGATGATGTAGGTCAAGCTCCTGACAAAGGTCACAGCCTGGCTGTTTACAGATAGGAGCCTGGGAACCAGAGCTGCTAACTCTCCTTTCTCTTGGAGGGCTCATTCCTTGCTTGATGTGCTGAAAGACCCCCAGAAGCACTGTAATTGAATATACTGTTACACATCTTAGAAATCTTCCCTTGGCAATAGCATCATTTACAGTTCTCAGCCTCTTCCTATTTCCTTCATCCTCTAAATACCCCTTCAGGCAATCAGATGTGACCCACACACTGTCTAGGACACATGAAGCACAGACCTATGTCAAATGCCCTGGTTCATTCACTGCCTCCCTGGGACTGGTCCAATGGTTGACAGTTATCTCTGTGTAGAAAAGTTAGATTGTTCTGAGTTCCTTTAGCATTAAAATTTCCATATGTTCCTACTCAGTTGCAGTTTTCTTTTCTTTTCTTTTCTTTTTTGCATAGTGAAACTACAAAACAGCCCATATATTCTCTCTTTTATATCTTAGTCTGCATCAAGGAGAAGGTTTGCAGGTGGATAAAGAACTGAATGTTTGTGACTGTTACAGGATTTTATCTGTACCTATGAAGGAATGCGCCAAAACTTCACTAGCTCTGTCTTCTCATTTTTGTTCAACTTTTAAGGGTAGGAGTTTGGAAAAAGTGAAGTACTCACCATGTGTAGCCTCCCAATGTCTGTACCATTAAAATGAGGGCCAAATTAGAAATAGCCAGGACAGAAACTATGCCTCTTGGAGAGGCTTGACATTTGGTGGGTGTTCCTGTCAAGTTATTCAGCAAAATCCCACTTAAAATTAAAGGCTGGGCAAGTGCTTGGAAAGGGATAGTAGGGGGAGTGAAGTAGATGGAGGGATGTCCCCAGAATGAGCAACTGAAGCAGATGTGTCCACTGTCATTTAACTAAGAGAGAAGGTGGCCCTCCTTTGGCTGAAGATTCTACAGGATCTAGTTTGTGTGTTAGAAAAAGAAATTCCCTGGTAAAAATAAGGCAGCCTGTCCCTTTCTTTGTACAAGGAAGCATGGAGGGGTTGAGCCAGGGGCAAGTGAGCAGCTGCCCAGCACTCTGGAACCTGGTTTCTTTATCGGCTGGTCTCTCAGTGATAGCAGGGTGCCTTGGTGTTATTTGATGCCTAGGTGAATGATAAGACTCGCTGCCCTCTGTCATCAGGTAAATCCTTAGAATTGGCCAAGATGGCCAGGAACACCATAATCTGGGGGAGCCTGAGGAAACAGGAAATAAAGATCATGCTGAGAGATCCCAGAAGCCACTAAGGCATGCAGGGCTTCCATTGTATTGGCCCTGACCCTCTAGAGGAAGTCATGATAATTCCCTCTAAATAAAGCCTGGAGCGGCCAGGCCAGGCGGAGAGACTGACTGTCCCAGAGTGGAAACCCCAAATCAACGCTCTAACATTCTGAGCTCTGAGCCTTGCCTCTGCCTCTGGCTTGTCAGACTCCCCGGAATAAGTACTTAACCTATTGAAGCTAAGGCTGAGCTGTCAGCAAGCTTTCAAAAGCAACTCAGCTTGCCACCCACTCTTTTTCTTGGAATTGTTTTAGAGAACAGGAACAAGTTGTTTCAACCTCAGTAACCTTGTGAAATCAAACGCAGCAGGCAGGCCACCCAAATGTCCCAGGTGGGAAGAACGAACTGGCAGGAATCCTTCAGGTGTCAGGGTAGAGAGTCTTCTGGGGCCAGCTTGGTGCTGTCTCACCTTTGATCTCAGGTGAAATGTTCACCTTCTCCACCTGAGCCTTCCTTTAGGCCTTTACTAAAGAGGCCAAAGCATCAGTTATCATCTCAGCAACACTCCCTGCATGGCAAGAGGTCAGGGCAGTATCATTTCCACCCATGGCCTGGTACAGAGACACCTGGACTGCCAGAACTTTAGAGTGTATAGGATTTTTTCCTAATACATTTTATGTCCTGTTAACATGTATGTTTGAAAAAAGCTTAAAAATGTCCTCTATAATCCCACCTATCAGAAGTGACCACTGGTAATGTAATGTTTTGTAATATTTCTGTGCCATTAATGTGTTTTTCTATGCATAGATACTTGTACAAATTTTTTTTTATTTTTGGGGGGGTTATTGTTTTTTGGAGACAGAGTCTCATTTTGACACCCTTAGTAGAGTGCTATGGTGTGATAGCTCACAGCAATCTCAAGCTATTAGACTCAAGTGAATCTCTTACCTCAGCCTCCTGAGTAGTTGGTGTTACAGGCACCTACCACAATGCCCAGCTATTCTTAGAGAGAGGGTCTCGCTCTGGCTCAGCCTGGCCTCGAACCTGTGAGCTCGGGCAATCCACCCACCTTGGCCTCTCTGTACCAGACAGAGCAGTAGAATTACAGGTGTGAGCCACCGTGCCCTGCTGTACAAAATGTGCTTGAATGTATAATAAATACGTAGTAGTTTGTACATCCGTGAACATCATTGTGCACATTGATTACTTTAACAAAAAGCATTAAATCCTCACAACCATTTTGTGACATGGATACCCTTCTTAGACCCGTTTTTACAAATGAGGAAGATGAGGTACAGAAAGTTGAAGGGACTTGCTTATGATCACCCAGTTAATAGATTAAAACTCAGATGTGTCTGTCTTCCATGTCCATGCTTTGAACCAACTCATAATTATATTAGTTCTCTGAGGGGGGAATAAGTACCCATATACGTTTCTTCTTTATAGAGTATTTGTCTTCAATGTATTTCTAGATCAAAATGCTTCTGGGACTTGAGCATTTCAGTTATGATATACATATAAATTAGTGAATATAAATGCTGCTAAATGATTTGTTTTGATCAATGGTCAAGAGATTCTCAAAGTAGCCAGATCCAATCAATATGCCAGGGAGCCTGAGGATCACTGTTCTTGAGACATTCTCCTAAACTATGACAGTTCATTTAATTCTGCATGACCTGTGATCTAGGTAGGTTAGTCCACATCACATAGATTTGGAAAACTGGGATTTTGCTAATCACTGGAAAAAACATCAGAAAAAGCCAAACTGCAGAACATTTTTGACAAATTATCTGACCAGTACTCCTTAAAACTGTTACATGATGAAAAACAAAGACAGACTAAGAAACTGTAACCAATCAGTGGAAACAGAGGAGACAGGGAAGCTAAATCCAATCTGGTATCTTGGATTGGATCCTGGAATAGAAAAAAAAAAAGTTAAGTAAAAAAAATTAAGATGAAATCTAAATCGAGTCTTAAAGTTAACGTGTGGTGACCTACCAATGTCGGTTTCTCAGTTCTGACAATGCACCATAGTAATGTCAGATGATAGCATGAGGGGAGACCAGGACTCCACAAGAGCTTTCTGAACTTTCTTAAGGCTTTTTTATGAACTTAACATTTTTCCCAAACAAAAGTTTTATTTAAAAATACTTTAAAGGCTGGAAGCGGTGACTCACACCTGTAATCTAGGAAGCTGAGGTGGGTGGATTGCCTGAGCTCAGGAGTTTAAGACCAGTCTAAGCAAGAGTGAGACCCCATCTCCACTAAAAATAGAAAAACTAGCCAGACATTGTGGGCGTCTGTAGTCCCAGCCGCTGGAGAGGCTGAGGCTAGAGGTTGCTTGAGCCCAAGAGTTTGAGGTTGTTGTGAGCTATGATAATGCCACGGCACTCTACCTAAGGTGACAGAGCGAGACCCTGTCTCAAAAAGAATAATAATAAAATAAAAATTAAATTAATAAAAACACATTATACATGATTTCAAACTCAGAAAAGGAGGCAACAGTACAGTATTAAAATCACAAACACGGTAGCAGTTGAACACAAAGCTTTGTTCTAAGTATCCTAGAACAATGAAAATGAGTTAACACTGTATTGAACATGTATTTTTAAAGTACAAGTACATTTTTAAAAGATATACTGCGACCTCAAGGAGCTCACCCTGAAAGAATCAGAGCCTTCTCTGTCAGGGCGTGTGATGGGGCTATTTTGACTCCTGCCACAGAAAAGGAGGTGTTCTCGTCCCTGTCTTCTCGTCACACACCTAAGATCCATCAGTGCCTGTGACAGGGGTGTGGGGAGCCTCTCCCTCCCTCCAGCAGCTTTCATACCTCCTGAGAAAGCAACTGGAAAAGCTGCCCCTCCATTCTTGCTCTGTGCTCTGCTGAGTCTGGGAAGGCTTAGACTAGCGACAGGGACCCAGCAGCCTCTGCAGGGAGCTGTTCCTCACCCGGTGCTGATCTGCGTCATGCACATGGTGCCTGATACCCTGTTCTGCTCACAGGAGGATATTCTATGAAGCTGGGGGAGCTGGGACACGAGCCAGGTCTCTGTGGAGAGTGGAGCCCCTTCGGATAAGGTAATGGGGTGGGGATGCAGGAATGTTCTTTTCTAAGTGACTTGTTTTCCCCCAGTACAGGCCATCCTGTTAAACATACCATTTGTTCCACGTCCCCTGGCAAACTCTCAGAAGTCTTTCTTTGGTCCCAAGTTAAACTCTGGAATTTCAGTGACTTTGTTTTTGAAGAATAAAACACACACCTAATCACACACACACATACACACAATTTCCAGGATCACTGACGCTAGACAGCTATGCCGCCCTTGCAGTGGTGAGTTACACAAGGCAAGTTTGCACATGGCTGCAGAAAGCCGTGGAAGTTTTTCTCCTATTGTTTAAATGGAACCCAGATAAGTCGTCTCTCTCTTCTCAGTAGCTTTGTTGGTGCCAGTGGCAAGTTAGTACTTAGTGACAGAAACAGGCGGGTAGTCGTCATGGAATGAGGTGAAGAAGATGAAGACGTCTCTGACAATGTAGCTGTGAAGGACACAGTACTGACCAGGACTCCCCAGAGACCGTATTGTACCTGGGTAGAAGGAACCGGGAGGCTTAGACTTTCTAGACACAAGGCTAGGTAACCACATGTGGTTGCTCAACTTGAGACCACTGGAGGACGATCCCCGAGAGGGTTCACAAGTTAGACTGGAGCTAAACTGCCTGGGATGAGAGAGGAGGGTTGGGTCACCCTCTGCTTTTCTCTTCTTGCTGTTCCCTCCAGCTTTCTGCTTGGTACTTCCCTGAATACACGGCCAGAGTAATGGTCTCTCGTGAGGTGCGTCTGCCCAAGTGGGTTCTGCAAGATAATCCACTGCAGAGCAGAAGGAAGTTGTAGAACGTGTCTCACGTCTCACACACACAGAGAGGGGGGCACACGCACGCGTGCATTCACATTTCTAATTGAGAAACTGGAAACTGCTATTTTAAAGAAAATTGGTTTTAAGGAATACCCTCTTTTTAACTGTCTTGAGGCGTCTGCACTTTCTTTCCATCCCTGCTAAAAATCTAATCCTGTAATATTCTATTCTCAAGATATTAGACCTGGCCTTCTTGCTTAATAAGCTTTTTAAAAAGTCAAAACAGGTATGTGGTATATGTATGTATGTATATATATAATTCTAGTTATGTTTGTTCATTTCTCCAGAGGTCTTCGCGTGAAGAACTTAACCCTTTTATCCATGTAATTTGGATTCATTGGTGCTTCAGAAAATTAGATAAAGTGGAAAGAGATTTGACACATTTTATTCTAAAAAGATCACCTTTAAGCGATAGATTGTACAGTGAATCATCGCTTCCCTAACAACACAACTTCTGCTGAATGCTAATCTTTTGATCAAGGGCCCTGGAAAGGTCAGCATTCAACAGGGGTCTCCCTCATCTCAATCTGTTCATCCTGCTTGTCTCCCCTTCCTTAAAATTTTCCTCCTCCCAAAAAGAATACAGTGTTTAATTACTTAATACTCTTGTTTATCATCTGCTTCTCTCTGGCAAGTGTAAGCTCTATACAGGTATTTTCATTATTTCTCGAAGACAGAGCTCTGTGGTAGTAAATTATTTGCATTCAGATGGCACATTTGAAAAAGCTTTGCTTCCCCCCAGATAAGTTTTCCTTAAAAGACAAGCTTCCCATCCATTTTGTGGTTATTTACATCAAGACACTTCAGCAGAGTATAGGAAAAAAAGGTACCTTGGGACTTCCGGTTCTATTACACCCCTGGCCTGTCCTCAGGTTTATGTTCCTTGCTGGTGTCCTTGAGAGGGACCAAGAGAGCGCTCTCTGGGTTATGGACAGACCTGAAATCCTAGAGCAGGACATAAGGTGGGCATGGTGTACCCTGAAGATGACCACTAGAAAAATTGTAAATCTGCTAGCATGTGTAGGAAAGCACATGTTAAATATTGAAAAGCACTTATATTGGTGTAAATGCCATCTTTTATCTGCTTCCTCTGCCTAGCTGGAGTGGCAGTAACATTAGATGGGGCCAGGCCTTCCGACTCCGGCATCTGACCACAGGCCATTACCTGGCCTTGACAGAGGACCAAGGCCTTATACTGCAAGACCGGGGAAAGTCAGACACGAAGTCCACAGCCTTCTCTTTCCGGCCATCAAAGGTAAGGTGTGCTAAAGTGGACTTTGACCCTGTTCTAAAAGTGAGAGCTCTGAAACCTCCAGGTGGAACTGCAACTGAAAAAGGAAGTAGGCTGGAATGAAGTCCAAAATTAAACCCAAGGTAAACATTCTCTTCTTTTGTCTTTTGAATTGAGTTCATGGAGGAATGAGTAGCTTGGATGAAGGAGAAGGGTGGAAAGCCCTGGAAGACACAAAGATCCCAGGAATAGACATTGATGCTCAGAAGCTAATGGAAAATATTGCCATTGTTTAACACATTCTAAGTTATTTTTAATGACTCCTAAGTTATAGTCTTCACTCCTGTAACTCAGTGATAATGTGAAGACTTGAGTTTCAGAGCTACATTTGTTTCCATTTAAAGGGTGATTTCTTTCAGAAAGATGCAGAGAAGCCGTAATTCTGGGCATGAGAAATCCTGTAAAGTTACAAGACCCTTCCCCATCCTTTTCCTTGGAGCACTCTTCTCCCCAGATCTTTAGCTTTCTCCTGTTCATCCCCAACCTTCATTAGGAATGGATCCTAGGGTGGTCAACCCAAGTGAATAGCTTCCATAGTTTAGCCATTCAGTGTACATATAGACACCTATCTTTCTCAAACCTCCATCTTTAATGCCCAGCCGGGTTTTGACTCTGCATCACTCAGAGCTGGGTCTATGATCAGAACTGCCGGCTGAGCTGACGGCTGATGGACAGCTGGCCGGTCTGCCACTTTATCATTGGTCTGGAAAGATCACCCAAGCATACGCACTGCACAGACAGACACGCAGTCACCAGCAAGTCTATGCTCCCTGAGAGGGAAGCTCGGCGTCTCCTCTGGGAGCTGCATCTCTAGTTTTACTCTGTTTTTGCTCTTTTGTGTTGATTTGTGTTCTCAACACGATTTCGGTAAAGGGCTGTTGATTATTCTGTCCATGTAGGTATCGCTGCCTCTTAATGCATCTGAAGAAACTGTCTTTCAGCTGTGGCTCAGAGTTCTCCCCTGCCTCATGTTTCCTGTGATCTTTCTAGGCAGATAAACTCTTTGGCATAGTTTTTTCTCCCCTAAATTCCCCTACATCAGAATTAGGCTTTTTCTTTTTTCTAATATCATGGCACCCTTGAATCTATAGTTAAACTTCCACAGCACACTTCAATTATGTTGATTAAACAAAAAGTAAAAAATATACTTTGCTTTGAACTTCTTTCTAAAGTAATTTAATTAGTG